>OZ018331.1:3757863-4045363 GCA_963969495.1 Ceratothoa steindachneri | reverse complement strand
CGTGACACTTCATTGCGCACTTTTTTCAACACTTTAGGTAGAAATTCGTATTGGCCAGGGAACTAATTCGTCTTTAGATCAGTGATCTTTTTTCTATTTCTCCTTGGGTAAATTCCATTCCCTCCAGCTTTTCCCCCAAGTAAGAATCCGTGGGCTGGGGGATGGGACCACACTCTTCAGTAAATACTCAAGAGAAATGGTCATTCAGGAGGATAGCATTTTCTGTATCTAGGGGTTTTAATGCTCCCTCTTCATTCACTAAAGGGCCAATCGTGCGATGGATTGGCTTACGGCTGTTTACATAACAAAGGAACTCCTCGGGATTCTCCTTGCAAAGTCTCGCCTCTCGAAACTCCTCGGGACGCTTTGCCGCCTTTATGCTGGACTTCACTCACCTAGCTAGCCTACGGTAGTCGTCAAAGTCACCAGAAATCTTTGACTGCCCGTACATTGTTCTCTTCTCCTTCAACAGTTGACAAATTTCTCTATTAAACCAATTTGGTTGAACGGAAGACCGACTATGGCTTTTCGAAGGGATAAAACGTGATTGAAGACTCATGAACTTAGTTTTGAATCTATTCCACGAATCTTCAACATCCTCGCATCAGTCAAGCCAGCACGAAGACCTGCAAAGTCTGCTCTTCTCAAATCAAGTTTCCTCGATTTACTAGTCACAGACTTTACTTTGGGGACCTTCACTATAAATCTGACTAGTCGGTGATCACTGCCAGCGAGCTCTTCGCCTACAGAGAGATTCTCAACGATGTCATCCTCTCGTCGGCTCTCTCACCCATTGAGTCAAGAACTCGTTGTTCGCGAACTCCAGGAGTAGTGGGTTCTCTCCACAGAGTTATCTGGTTTTCCAGTCAACTTGGGTATTGAAATCACCCATGGCGATACACACACTGTCTTGAACAAGTTCACCCAAGAGCCAGTACAGATCCCTGTCCTTTTCAACGAGTTGGGCAGGGGGTCTGTAAAGCAACAGGGGCCCGTCTCTGACAGGACATATATCTAGGTCAACTCCTAGTAGCTCCTCGTCTGATACAATGTTGCAGTTCATCGATTTGAGTGTATCCTTGACATACAACATCACACCGCCACCCTCTCTGTCTTGCCTATCTTTTTGGAAGAGTTGGTAACCGGGATTCGTGAAGTTCATCTTCAAAATCTCGGTTTGAGGTTTTTACCCACGACTCTGTTATGGCTACCATTTTAGGTTCTTCCGTCGCTACGAGGCCACGAAAGTTCAAGAAACTTGTTCGTGAAGAACTTTCAGGGAGTCCCCGAATGTAGGACTCCATATGCTCTTCCGTTTCCCGGATTATTTGTTGGAGAGGGGGCACTCCTCTTTGCGACCTCCAAGAAGGTCGTTCCAAGAGTGACATGGGCGTACTGGCGTGCATCCGAGAAAGAGAGAGAGAAAAAAAGAGAGAGAGAAAGAGAGAGGAGAGAAAAAATAGAAAGAGAGAAAGAGAGAGAGCACATTTAAAATGCCCAGTATGTGGATTTCGATTATTAGATACCTAAAATGTAAGAAACGCCATTTAAAAAAAAATCGAATCCATTTGAAAATGCTCATATAAACGTTTCCGATAATTAGCAGTCTTCTACAACTGTAAAAAAAAAAAACACGTTTTAAAGATTCAACACACTTTAAAAAACTTAATATCAGTTTTCGATTATGCGCTCTCTTTTTAAACTGTGAAAAACGCTATTTTTAAAAGATTGAACACGTTTTGAACAGGATCAAAATAGTGGGTTTTTATTATCTCTCTACAACTGCGAAATACACTTTTTCAAACGATTGAACACACTTTAAAAAATCAAAATAGTTGGGTTTGTTCATTATCTCTCTAAAACCGAAAAAACATCTTCTCTTTAAGAAAAACAAATTTAAATAAAGCTCAATCAAAGGGTTTTTATTAGAATCTCTAAACTGTTAAAGACGCCACATTTAAAAACTAAAGACAGCGAGTTTTTTATTATTATTAGCGATTTCTTTTAAAATGTGACAAATGCGATTTTTTATAAGATTGGATATTTTAGAAAAGGCCCAGATAAAGTGTTTTGATTATTAGCCCTCTTTCCTAATTGATAAAATAGGTACTTTTTAAAAGACTGAAACATATAGGGTCTGGTAAGGTATTCTTCCTTGTAGTTTCGTAGGCTGAGCTACTCGTATGTGATCAAACGCTTCCTTAGGATAAAGGAAATTATACATATATATCTGGATTCTTTATTCATCGGTAAATAGCTGGAATAAGCTTCGAAATGGTGAACAGTAATGACAACTTTTCTTCTTGAATAATAATAACTTTTTCTGACTGTCTTTTCCAAAAAGAGTGAATTGGACATTGGATATATATAAGTGAGAAATATAGTAGTAGAGGTGCTTAGTAGGAGAAAATAGTGGGGAAAATTAGGGAAAGAATAGGAAAGTGAAATGAAAGTAGAGTGAAAGACAGATCCCTGGTGAAAGGGTAGCTCTGGCTTTCTTTGCGTTTCACATATATATATATATATATATATATATATATATATATATATATATATATATATATATATATATATATATATATACGAGGAGTGGTCAAAAATCTTTTTAATTCGGATATAAGGAAACGAGATATAAGGAAAAGTGTTTTATTATTTTTCAATATAACTACCCTCGACTTCAATGCACTTGCGCCACTTGTCCCTCAGGCTTCGAATTTCCGACAACCAGAAATCTGCCGACTGCTGTTCAATCCATTCCTGGACGGCGAACTGGACATCTCCATCGTCCCCAAACCGGCGTCCACGCAGTGCAACCTTGAGCTGGCGCAATAAAAAGTAGTCGCTAGGGGCCAGATCTGGACTGTAGGGGGGATGGTTGAGCTCCTCGAATCCGCACTCGCGCAGGGCAGCTTGGGAAACTCTGGCCTTGTGGACTTTGACGACGTTGAAGTCGATCATGGGGCGTGAGGTTTCTAGGGACCCAACGGGCAGAGACCTTGGTCATGGCCAAATTGTCGTGGATGATGTTCATAACACTTCCATGTGATATTCCAAGTTCTCGCTCGATTTCTTCGACCTCCAACCGTCTATTTTCGAGGATCATCCTCTCTACACGGGCCACATTGTCCTCGATGGCACGTTTGACGGGCGTCCTGGACGGGGATCATCTTCAAGGGACTCACGACACTGGCGGAACTCCCTATTCCAGCGAGCAATGGTTGCATAGGAAGGGACGGTGTTGGTGTACATTGCAATCATGCGTTCATGGATCTCTTTTGCATCCTTGCCTTCCTTGGTCAAAAATTTGATCACTGCGCGGTGCTCAACCTAAACCATTGTTGAAAAATTTGTGGCTGACGATCTGCGATCAGCTACTGCTTCTTAAATAGACAAAGCAGGAGCGTGCGGCTGCGTGTCCTGACTCGTCATAACTTCTCCTAACACCCCCACAAACAGCCATCCCCTTTTCTCTGTTTTGCCTTACCGATTCGCAAAACTTATTGATCACCCCTCGTGTATATATATATATATATATATATATATATATATATATATATATATATATATATATATATACGCATACGAAAGGCATTCAAGCCTTTGTAGCAGAGGGGTTTTTGGCCTCTACTGCTGGTGAAGAGTTTTTGTATCTGGGTTTTTAATTCCTGATTTTGCGTTTATTCTTGTGTTTTTGCTGTTGTTATTGTTGTTTTTATTTTGGGGGAACTAGAGTCTTACTAATTCAAGGGAAATATATATAATAAAGATTGTTTTTAAGTTGATTGACTTTGTTTGTGTTTAATATATGAATGGAATTTCACGCGAACGTTGGGTTTATGTCGTTGTTGATGAGCAGTCTGTCCTTGTAAATGATCTTCTGTGTCCTGCGTCATTAATGTCCATGTGCTCGAGCACAAACTCGGGAGAAAGGTGCCGGTGTACGGCGTCCCAGATCTTTATTGCTCTATTGTTTATAGGGGTCAACCCCAGTTCGCCATGAAGCTCATATTGCCTTCTCATCTCTCTCCTTCGGGTTCCCGTTATAAGCAAGACAGCCTTATTCTGAACCCTTTGCAGTTCAAGGATCTGTGTGTTGGGACTCACGTTTATGGGGGCCGGGGGTACATGAGTTTCGATCGGATGCACGCATTGCATATTTTGAGTTTGTTGGGGGATCTTAAGTTTATGAATCGGAAAAATTCCCAAAAGTCCCTCCGTGCATTTGCCGAGATCCTCTTCACATGACTTCCATACCCACCAGTCGTAATCCGGAGTCCCAGAACCGTGCCCTCCGTGCCGTATGGGATGCGTACACGCCCCCACACGGATGTCTGCGAGGGTTAGTCGAAATAGTGATATTATCTGGAACTTTTGGGCATTGGTAGATATCTTCCATCTCCTCTCGAAAGAGTTGATATTTTCGATTTCTACCGCTGTACTCTGTGCCATATAATTCACATTCCGATAAGGTGTCGTACAGATCATTGATACGTCGTCCGCAAATTGGACGTATATGAGACTTCTGTTAGAGGTTGAGGAAGGTCATTTGTGTATTTATTATAGAACAGGAGACTTATACACCCGCCTTGTGGCACCCCCGCCTTGAGTTCGAACTCAGGGCCATTGAAGCCTTTAACGTGCACATAGGCTCTCCTCGCCATCACGTAATCGCAAAGTATCCTTTCAAGTATGGGGTCAAGTATAGGGGAATTGTATTGTAGACTTCTTCTCCATACTTTGTCAAAAGCCTTTTTGACGTCTCGAAGCAAAAGATTTGCGTGGCGTTGTTCTGCTTTTATTTTTGCTAACTTCTAAATCAAAGTTGTCATTCTCCTCCCGGGATATCTTAAAAATAGATGCCCAAAAGAGTCTGAATTCTTCCTCGATTTTGTCAGTGTCAGTAATTTTCGTGTTGTCTTGTGTGATTTTTATTGAATCTGTGTCTGTCCTCTTTTTAGCCTTTTTACAGTTTGCTAGAGTGTACGTGATTTGTTTTCTAAGTCAAGTCTGCCTATTAAATTGTCCCAAAGTACATACTGCTGTTCTTTAATGAGTATCATTAGTTCGTCACGTATTTGTTGTGTTCGTCTGTATGTAGTGATGTTGGAGCCGGTGAGGTTCACTTCATTGATCCGTTCTCCGTATTCCTTAGCAAGAGATCTCATTCTAGATGTCCAAGAAGGGGCTGGGAGTGTTTTATAGTTTAATCGGATAATGGCTTCCTTATCGGCATGTATTAATTGATTGGTGATTTTGTCCAACTCCTCGTCGATTTCTTCTAAATTTGCATCAATTAAGGGGTCGGGAATGTAGCCTTCGAGGAGTTGTTTATACGTATCCCAGTTGGCGCGAGCGAAGCTCTTGCGTTCTGAGATAGGGACCTGAATAGGGGTTGTGGAGATTTTTATAAGGATAGCCTCGTGGTTGCTGGAGACGAGAGGGCCCGGTTCAATGAAGTAATTAAATCGGAACGTAGTGCTTGTGAGCACTATGTCTTGGTTTGTGGCTGATCTGTCCGGGATATATGTGGTGAAGTTTGGTCTAATTGATGTCATAATTTGTCCGTCAATAAGTGTCTCGAGATTCCTGCCTGCTTGGTTGGTCGACGCATAGTTTGAGGCAGCACTCCTCGCATTGAGGTCGCCGGCAAAAAGAACGGTTCTGCCGTGACCACAAAGCTGCAGCAAGTTATGGAGGGGTAAATAACCTATCCTTGAAGACTGGTACTCTGTTGTCCGGACCAGTGGCCCCACTGCCGTACGTACCTCTAAAGCTAAGTAAGATTCATCGAGCCCACTTATTTCTCTGTAATCAATACCTTTTTTTACAGCAATTGCACAACCGTCAAATCGTTCTACACTGTGATTTCTGGTTATGACTTCGTATAGAAAATATTTTATTGGGTTTCTGTCTGTATTTACCCCGTGTTCTGAGATAAATAGAAATCCTGGGTCAATTTGTCGTATTATGTTACCATAAAGTAGTCTTTTCTCGGTCCAACCGTTTGAATTAAAATATAGTATTTTTAGTTGGTCCATTGTTTATTCACGTAAGATTCCTGTATATGTGTTGTTGTTAGGGCTTATTCTCTAAAGAGCTTGGGCCCTTGTGGAGTGTTTGGTAGCGTAATCGTTTTTCCATTGCGTTTTTTCCTGTATTCGCCGTCTGGGGGGGTAGTGAAGGTTTCGGGAGCCATTTTGATTGAGCTTTGGAGTAAAGCCTCCTCGACTTTTTTTTCACTGCAGTCGTTCGAGGTAAATTCCTATTTGTATCTTCCAGATATTACTCCTTCTGATACATCAAGGACATCCATCTCCTTTGGGAAAGGGGACCTTTCGGCGGCGTAGACCTTCAAGTTTATTCTTCTTGAGTGGTATAAGTGCCTAGATTCCTTCTTACAAGAAGAGTGCGACCTCGGACGTCTTTGTGGCTGCGAGCTTTTCGGGGAGCGGGGCGAATGTGTTTCCCCCTCGGGTCTCGCAGTCTCAATCACCAAAAGTTCCATTTCCGCTTGTGTTTGTGTGTTCGTTTGCTTTGTTTGTTTGTTTTGTGCCTTGTTTGTTTTCTCAGTGCGTGACTTTGCCTCTCGCGCTGCTTGCGCCTGAATCCTGGGGTCTATGGAAGGAGTTGGAGCGTTCCGGGGGTGGGGAGTTCCTAAGGCAACTATTCTCGCACTGGGGATTGAGACTAGTTTTTAGAACCTCTTTGGACTGTGGGTTCTGTGGAAACCACATTTCCTGCATGCGATTATTCGTCAGCATTCTATTTAGCTCCTTCGCAAAGGTCCCCGGGGAGGAGAGATTCGTGATGTGAGCATAATAAATGCAACACATAATTTTCTTCGAGTTCTCATTTTCGACGTGCAGGTATGTCTTGCTTTCCCTAGACTCCGCAATCGCAGCTTTCGCAACCTTGGCATAGGTGCTGTTTGCTTTAGCTTCTTCAGCCTGTTTTTTTATTAATTGATTTTCCTAATCATTTCTTTTTTTAGCTGGGCAAGCCATGGATAGGGTCATATGTGCTCCTGCACTTTTCAGACACTTCATGGAGGTACTATTGCAATCCCTCCATGAATGTGTATCTGAAGAACAGATGGGACATATAAGAGCGTTACCCCTGGTGCAAGCGGCTGTGGTGTGATCCTCGTACTTATAGCACTTGGAGCACATCGGGAGGTCGATAAACTTCTCCCGTTTGATCTGCCCAGGGCAGATTCGGACGTTGAAGAGGAGCATACCTTTCCCCGCAGACTTTTTCGCCATTGCCGTGTCGCAAAAGATAATCTTAAAGCCATGAGTATAATCTTTAACTTTTATAACTTCAGCAACCTTAGCCCAAGTGTGGTTTTCTCCACCTCCGCGTGAATTTCTTTCACGGAGTGCCCCCCAACCGAGAGATCGAGGCGGCGAAGGATAACACTGCGATGGCTTTTAATTTGTGGTGGAATAGTCGGTTTTAGGTTTATGTTTTTTAAGTACTCTGCTGCTTTTATGGAGGTGAGTGCTTCATAATCAACCCACCTTGAACAGATGGCTGCATAGCCCTTTTGAATGTCGATGAGCCTCACCATCGCGTTATTTAGATCCGCATAGATTTTGGCAAAGACCCTCCCACGATCAGGCTTGGGGCCATCGGAGAGGGTCTTTAGTGTGATTCGACGGGTCTCTATCATTTATTCTCCATTTGTCCTAATTTTAACAAATGGAGAATATAAATTGAACGGGGAGCCCACAGAGTGAGCGTGTGCGTGTTGACTATGTATGTGTATGTAAGGGTCTATTCCCAGGGTTGAAAAATATCTAAAAAAAATTTCCCTTAGAGTAAATGTCTCAACCAATGGCGAAAATATATTTTTTTTACCCCAACAAGCACTTTACCTTAACCGGAGGCGAGGGTGACACTTTTAAGATTAGGGGGGAGAGGGATAAGTGAAGCGAGTTCAATCCCCGCCACAGGGTTCGAAAAGGGAGTGAAAATATTCACGTATTAACATAATTCGTAAAATGACATGAAAATCTCACTTATCAGTTGCTAAAGCTTTAGCGATTGGAAACACTCGACTCGCGAGTACAAAACACTAACTCGCTTTGACTTTATGAAAGTAAAAATTCTTCCCCAGCGTAAGAGACTGCGACTTATTTCCGGCAGCCAGATCAGTGAAAAAAAAGTTAAGCCAAAAGTACACCTTATATATATATATATATATATATATATATATATATATATATATATATATATATATATATATATATTCATTTCATCTACTCATAACACTACAAAAATTCAACCAATCAGGATTGATATACATTTAATCGTCATACTTACGTTCATTTTTTGGAATAAGAGCCTTAGCGTTAACAAATTGACCAATCAACTTTTAGACCTAAGCACTGTAATAATTGTCCAATCTGTGCCATGATAGATTAAAAAAGGTTAATAACTGAGAATGCTAACGAAGTCTATGACTTAGAGTTTGAAAGCAACATCTTAGACGAGCTTAACGAACAAATGCACAAGACGTACCCTCGCCGCCAGGTGGATAGACAGCGCGACGGAGACGCCGAGATTACCGAAGAAGAACTACTCTGCGCGCTCCGCTCATTCCGACAAAAAGCCCTAGGGCAATCGGGGCTTACAAAGCTAAACTTTTAAAAGGCACTAGCCAATGTCATCGAAGGGATGAGAAGAATATATAACACCTGTCTGAACACGGGATACTTTTCAGATGATTATAAAACGGCTAAGGTGATTTTCTTGCCTAAGCACAGAAATGACCCAACGTTTAAGGAGAGCTACCGGCCAATTTCACTTCTAGAATTTAGCGGAAAGCTCTTCAATAAGATCCTCAACAGAATACTGCTGTCTAACCTGGAGGAGAACTCTCTCTTCAACCCACATCAATTCGGGTTTAAGAGGAAGCGAAGTAGGGAGATGGCGATTAATGTCATCACGGAAAGGCTAGGCCAAGCAAAACGGGAAAGGAGTTACGTAGACATTGTTTGTTGGCATGTATCAAAGGCGTTTGATAAGGTGTGGCAACGGGAAATGCAGTATAAGATCTTACGACTGGGCCTAAGTGAAAAGTTAGAAAGAACTCTCTGTGACTACGCCATGGAGAGAGCGGCGTACATCAGTTTAGGGTGCACGGACGGACCAAAGTTTCCGCTCACTGCGGGCCTCCTGCAATGTGTGTGTGGGGAGGAATGGTGCCTGTCCCACAGTCTCTACCTGGTTTACACCGCTGCTGTCCCAGCCCCTGTAAGCCCCACTTGCCTCAACATTAAATTCGTCGATGATTTCACCCAGATAATCACTTGCCCATTGAGGAATACGCCCTGGCAAGCTCGTATGACAGCAGCAGAAATTGAAAATCTTAACACCTACGAAGCCCGGTGGAAGATCCGCACTAACCAGGAAAAGTTCAAAGTAGACCCCATAGGCAGGAGACTACTTTACGACGTCAGTGGGGGGGATAGACGTTATCTCTATACCACGGAGTGCGATGTACTCGGAATGAAGATTACTTCATCCGGGTACAAGAAGCACGTTCAAGAAAGAATCACCAAGGCCACTGTTGCAGTCAAAACACTATACAGGTTTAGAAGTCTTCGTCAAAGCAATAAGAAAAAGATCTACAATGCACTTGTAAGATCCACGCTGCTATACACAGCTTCCGCCCTCCCGTGTGTCTCGAAGACACAAAAGAGGAAACTACAAGTGGGGCAGAATAAATGTACGTACCTAATCACAGGCACATATAGACATGATAGAATACGCCAGGAAGAGCTGCACCTGGATGCGGGGTTAATTCCCATTAACATTGTCATAGAAAAACGGACAAGGAATATGCAGGAAATGTTTAATCGTGAATTAGATGATGATATCGTCCAAATGATTGACCAGAACAGAAGAGGAATAAGTCTCGCCAGATTTCCGAGCTCAGCTGGTCCTCTAGCTGGCAGAGCAGAAGTGCCGTTATACACATGATAATAAAAATGTTTTTAACCTAAACCAATAAAAAATCCGACCAAGAAAAAGCTTACCTAACTATGAAACATCGCCGATTTCTACAAATTCACCGATGAAGACCCAAATCTACCGATGAAGACCAAAATTTACCGAAGAAGACATCCACGAAAAAACTAAAAACACGAATTACACTCACTACAAGGTATACGAAAAAACAAAGACACTAAGCACAACACTAAAGTAATTATTACCACAACAGCAAATGCGCATATCATACCCAAGGACATTAATTGTTTTTTGAAGAAAAATGGCTTGAACGCCACATTATAATAATAATAATAATAATAATAATAATAATAATAATAATAATAATAATAATAATAATAATAATAATAATAATCTCTTGTGTAATGTGCTCTTCAAGGCCTGAGGCCTTCCCAGAGCGCACGTTGTGCTGAGATGAGAATGGAAATTCAATGGAAATTCAAGAGGGGGAGAAGGCAATTCTGAAAAGATGCGTTTTCAGGAGACGCTTAAATGTGGTAAAAGAGGAAGAAGACCTGATTTCAGCAGGAAGAGCATTCCACAACTTAGGGGCGTAGATTAAGAAGGTGCAGCCCCCAATTGAGCAGAGGGATGAACGAGGAATATTCAAAAGAGGTGCATGTGATGACCGAAGGGCCCGAGGGACATGGCGTGGCGAGAGGGCAGAAGAGAGGTAAGACGGGGCCTTGTTGTTTAGGGCCTTAAATGTGAAGAGAAGTATCTTGAAGTGAGTACGGGATCTGACAGGGAGCCAGTGCAGTTCATGCAGGAAGGGTTTCAAGGGAGAGAAGCGAGGGCGACGGAGGAGAAGCCGGGTGGCATAGTTCTGTACAAGTTGAAGGGGGTGGAGAGAGGAGGATGGCAGATTCACAAGCAGAGAGTCACAGTTGTCAAGGCGTGAGGTGATGAAGGCATGAACAGCAGTCTCAAGACTTTGGCGATCAAAGGGAGAGTGAATGCGGGAGAAGTTACGAAAGAAACATAGAGAGGATTTGCTGACATTGCGGATATGAGGCTTAAAGGAGAGATGCTCATCAAAAACAACACCCAGATTCCTAATGCAGTCAGAGAAAATGATAGTATTACCGCCCAGAGTAAGCGAGGGAAAGAGAGATTTAGATTTTTTGACAAGAGCAGGGGTGCTGACGAGGAGGACCTCAGTTTTGGAGTGATTAAGCCTGAGGAAGTTGGTAGAGAGCCAGTCAGAAATGGAGGAGTAGGCAGCCAGGAGGTCAGTGATAGAGTAGGCAAGAGACGTGAGGGATGAGGAAACAAAAATTTGAGTGTCGTCAGCATAGAGGTGGAAGGATAGACCAAGATTATGGAGAAGGGAACTAAGAGAGCGAAGGTAGATACGAAATAGTAGAGGACCAAGGACAGAGCCTTGTGGCACTCCAAAGCGAATGGGGGTAGAGTCGGATGAAAGGTCGTAAATCACAACGGATTGGGTACGAGACGAGAGGTAAGAGCGGAACCAGTCAAGCACGGTGCCTGATATGCCGAGGAAAGAGTGGAGACGATCAAGTAGGACGGTATGGTCAATAGTATCGAAGGCAGAGGAGAGGTCGAGTAGAATGAGGATGGAGGCACAACCCCTGTCCACTGCTCTTCGTAAGCAATCGGACACATTGAGAAGGGTGGTTTCTGTGGATTTACCTGACTTGAAACCAGATTGATAGGTTTCATTAATGTTACAGTCCACCATGTGACTGTTGATGCGTGAAGCAACCACTCTCTCCAGAACCTTAGAGAGGAAAGGAAGTTGCGAAATCGGGCGATAATTGGAAGGGTTAGTGGGGTTCAGTTGAGGCTTTTTAAGAAGCGGACGGATGTGGGCACGTTTGAAGGAAGGGGAAACAAGACCAGTTGCAAGTGAAGTGTTAAACAGGTGAAGAAGCATTGGGAGGATAGCAGGCAGAATTTGACATAACAGTTTAGGCGGAAAAATGTCCTTTGAGGACCCCGATTTCTTAGAACGCGAGAGCAGGTCTGTAAGCTCCAACGCGGTCACAGCGGGGAAAACGATAAGCGGATGAGGCGAGAAGTCAGGGAGAATGGCAGGAGCCGGGACAGAAGGCTGAGAGAGGGAGGCACGGAGGTTAGTGACCTTATCTGCGAAGAAATTCGAGAGAGTAGAAGGGCTAATGGGTGGGGAGACCTGGGCTGGGGAAGTAAGACGGCAGAGCAGGCGGAAGACGGTACGGAGATCATTCCTACTATCAGTAAGCAGATTACGTGAGTAGGCTTCACGAGCAGATTTTAATTTCGCCACGTAGCAAGCTGTCGCAAGTCGGAACGCCAGCGAGAGAGGAGTCGTGTCTTGATCACGGGTGCGAGCCTTTCTAAGGACTCTTTCATGGGCACGCATGGACTGCCTAGCACGGAGGAGTTCCATAGAGTATCAAGGGGCACGGTGACAACGGGAGTTCGAAAGGGTGACAAGGGAAGAGTGGGCATCAAGACAAGTGAGAAGGGGTTGCTCCAAAGAAGAGAGAATCTGATCAGGAGAGGCAGAAGCATCAATGGGAGGAAGTTTGGAGGCCAGATCATTAGATAGGGAGGGAATATCAATGGAGGCTAGTCGACGGAAAGGCTTAGGATTATGAGACAGCTGGGGAGGTATATGGAATGGGATAGAGAAGTTGAAGTTGATAAGGAAGTGATCAGATATAGCATTGGACAAATTTGTAGTCGTCAGGTTGGAAATAAGACAGTCAGAGATTACAAGGTCTAAAATCTTACCGTGAGAGTGTGTAGGGGAAGAAACGTGTTGGGTGAGGGAGAAGAGATCAAGGATTTCAGAAAAGGCTTTGAAATTAGGATTGTGGCCAGGAAGGTTGAAATCACCGAGGATTAGCAGAGAACCAGTGGGGGAGAGGCCAGCGAGGAGGTTACTAAATTCATCAAGGAAAAGCTCGAGGGGTGGAATCAGAGACATTGATGAGCACCTCAAAAGGAAGAAGAGGGGGAGAGGGCAGATTATTCAGAGGGAAGGAGGCACTGTGAATGAGAGCAACTCCACCACCGTGAGAGTTACGGGAGGTATGGAGTGGACGTATCCATCAGAGGTAACGAGATTTAAACAGCAAGCAGAAGGTGCAAGTCAAGTTTCCGTGAGTCCAAGAAGAGTGACTCGAGTGTTAACGAGCAGGTCATGAATGTAGTCAGCCTTCTTCGAGAGGCTTCTGACATTGAGGAGAGACGCTGAGAGAACGGGTGAAGGGGGAGGTGAAGAAGAATCAGGGCTAAGTGGGGGGGGGCTTGATTCAAGTAAAAAAGTTTTCTAAGAGCAGCAGCTCAACGGAAACCACGTTTAGTCTGGCGGCGGGAACGAGAAATTCCCATTGCATTAATGTGAGAAAGGGTGTTTTGAGAAACACTGGTAGCAGTTCTATTGAGGGCAAGAATCGTTAACCTATCAATCATAACACAAATTAGTTAACTATATAAGTAGTGTCTAAGCGACACAATAATGGGAGAAAAGCAAATTAACTATATAAGTAGAGTGGCTTAAGCGACACAATAACGGGAGAAACAACAATCGAGACAAAATAAAGAGTAATCGAATAGTGTGAACAAATAAAATTACGATAGAAACAAGAAACGAGGGAAAAAAATAGTGACGAATCAGAATTAGCAGTCGGTGAGGGGGTGGGGGGCGAGGACGCATGGGCGGGAAGACAGAGCGGAGGTAACAACGAGGCGGCTTGAAAAAAAACACGTGGGTGCGAAAGAAGCAGAGAGAAGACGAGAGGCGAGGAAAGGGAAAATAAAATAAAATAAATAAATGACAAAGAGTCACAACCGTCTCTATGGTATGTTGGGATGCGGTCGCGATTAAAACACCCTCGGAGGGGCGGCGTTGTCAATTGGTCCGCCATACAATCACACCCCTGAGAGGATCCTACCCGGATTCATCTCATTCATCATTATCATCCATCCAAAAGGCAATTCCCACTTCCATCCAGGAGGTTGGTGAGCGCTGGGGAGGGTGTCTCTCTTCATCTCCAAGGAAAACCAAATATCATAAAACTTAAAAAATATATATACACACACGTAAAATTGAAGCCGTGCAACCAACCAAGGAAAACAGCTTGGTTAAGACGATTTGCATCCCCAGTCCGAGGGGCTGCAAATGCACCAAAATGGCATCCCACCCAGCCACAAGAGTCCCATTGAGGACAATAGATGGACATCCTAAGCCAGACCAAGGTACGGTGTTCCAGACGATCTTCGATAAGCTGAACGTGGCTATCCTCAGACTGATAGACACCCCAGTCGGTTACGTCGCAATCTGTGAGAAAGAGGCAGATGTGGAAACGCTGACGAAGGAAGCGGGACAACGGGTGCTAAAGGAGATAAATCTCCAGCCCAGCAACCCCCCTCAGATCCAAGCACATCGCAGCGTGATAGGCAGACAGCTCGAACCCTAAATCGGGCAACACAACAATAAGAGATAAGAACATAAGAAATGAAGTCGTCGGCCAACGTGGTGAAGGTAGTGAAGTTCTGTAACAAACGGGACAACACTGAACAGAGCAAGTGTTTAAACTCATCTTTAGTGAAACACAAATAGCCCAAAAGGCCAAAGAAAAAGGACTATTGGTCTTCAATGCCAAGATCAGTGGAGAACAGATAGAGAGGGAGGAAATCACCCCCATCCAGGTATGCTTCTGGTGCTTCAAAATGGACCACCACACAACAAAGGATTGCAAAGAACAAAGCATCACGTGTTCTAGATACAGTGGGAAAGGCCACGGATGGCGAGAATGCACGGCAGCAACAGAAAGATACCCAAACTGCGGGCTGAACCACGGGGCGATGACCATGTCCTGCCCTTCCCCCCCAAAAATCATCAGGAGAAAGAAAGCTGAGGAAACGAGGAGGAATAATATCTCCTACGCCCAAGCAACGAGAGCAGCCCTAACGAGAACGCCCGAGAAGCAGCAGCCGAAGACCTATCTGAAGCTGGAGAATGATAAATCGACAAAGATTCTTACGTGCATCTTATTTGCGCAAGTAAACAATCTTACAAACCCAGGATCGTTCGCGAAAACACTTAATCTCATGCTAAAAAAGAACGGCATGTCTGTGATATGGTTTCCGGACGACCCACCATCGGGAGGCGTATTGCAGCTGCAATTCCCGCCAAATGGTGCACCAGAGGCACCGGCGACTCCATTTCCCCCAGAGGAAAAACCATCAGAGTCTGAAAAAGCAGAGGAGGCCACGATTGGGAACATAAAAAAAACACAGGACAGACCCAAGATTGGAGGCACAAAGGCGCCGTGAGAAGAA
This sequence comes from Ceratothoa steindachneri, assembly GCA_963969495.1. Taxonomy (NCBI): domain Eukaryota; kingdom Metazoa; phylum Arthropoda; class Malacostraca; order Isopoda; family Cymothoidae; genus Ceratothoa; species Ceratothoa steindachneri. Next base: position 4,030,051 of record OZ018331.1, on the reverse strand, counting down.
GGAGAGTAAAGCGGCAAGAAGCATCAATGAAGCAGAAGGCAACCTTGCGAGCTCATCGTCCTCAGAATCTGATGCTGAGAAGGCCGAAAACAGGGCGACTAAGAGTCCCATAAGCTCAAGAACTAGGTAGAAGACCTCAAAACGTACTTACAAGTACGATGGAGAGGAGATCGACCTCAAGATAATAACAAATGAGCAGATCCCATACCCCGAGAAGCTCTCCCCCAAGGAGATATATCAAGCTATCCGGAAAAAAAATCAAATGGACCTAGCCAGCACCAGACCGAGAATCAGATATTGAACAAGCGATTCACGAAGGAATTATGAAACTAAACAAATACTACTGCATCACCCTAAGTGATGCAGAGTAAGAAAAAAAATAGAAAGGGCAAAACGTACAACACTTAAGACTCACCAAAAGAACAAAAAAAACAAAAAACACGGGAACAAAAAAACATGGAGAACATCAACAACACTTTAAAAATACTCACACTGAATGTGGATGGATGGAAGGGAAAGTCCATTCCTTACGGCAACATCTTCCGTAGAGTGGACCCGGACATCATCCTCATGTCAGAACACGGCGTCAACACAAACACGGACACTATAAAAATACATAATTACACTGTAATACAAAAGAACCACGCACAAAGAAAGAAACGATGGCACAGCCATCACTATTAGAAAAAAAAACATAAAGTTCAAAACGCTACCAGACTTAGACGAATCATTCGTGGCTGTCCATATCCCGACCCTGGTTGGAGAGCTAATTGTGGCGGCAGCCTACAAGCCGCCCGGGCGACAATACCTACCGATAAACAACTTCTTCATCCTCTTCGGGCACAGAAGACTAGCGTTGCTAGGTGGAGACCTAAACGCCAGATGCCGTGCATCTGGTTACGGGCGCGTCGACCAAAGGGGACTAAATCTGGAGCTACTATTTTAAAGAAATAGGCTCCGGAGAGTTGAACCAGACTTCCCAGCTTATCTAACACACTGCTCGGAGACAAAACCGGACATTGTGTTGGCAAGTCCAGAATTCTCCTTCAACATCGCCAACGCCCCAGGCCCAGCGGTCCTGAGCGATCATTTCCCAATTATCACCACCATTTCGCGTGCGCCAATGCTCAAGCCCGTCACATTTCGGAAAAGTTACACAAAAGCTAACTGGATCACTCAATCCTTCAAGAAATTCATGAAATTGATAAGATCACTAATCTCCTCATTCAAGCTGATGAAAGATGCGTCCCCAGAATCTCATACAAAATGCTCCCACAACCTAGGTGGACGGACGAAATGAGGGAAATCGCTAGGGAACACTGGGCATCTACGAAGAAGTCGGTAGGACAGGCCCAAACCGGAAAAGGGCAGCCCGAATGAGGCAACTAAGCGAAGAGCTAAAGAACATAATCCTCGAGAAACAAAAAGAAATCTGAGACGATATCATAGACATACTAGACAGGGAGAGAAATCCTGTAAGTTTTTAGAATAGCATCTGAAAACTTAGGGGATTACCTCCTGCTTTCGAACAGGACTTCGAAGACCAACTGCTCGAGGACCTCGGAGCGATGATACATAGGACCCACCTACACCCGCAAATATCTAGAGAAAGAGAGATGGTTAACCACGGGCGTCCTATCACCATTGAAGAGACCATTAACACCATAAGGTCCTTCAAACAAAGGGCACCCGGTTGCTCTAGCCTCACAAAGAACAACCTAGTGAATGCCCCACGGTAAATTATTCAGGGCTTGGTGAATACCAGGAACGCATCCTTCAATACAGGCTACTTCCTGGACGGTTATAAGATGGCTAAAATCATCTTTATCCCGAAGGGGAATAAGCCCCCAGACCAAGTGGCTAACTATCGCCCAATCTCTCTCCTAGGAATACCCGGCAAGATCTTCGAGAAGATTATAGCCTACAGGTTACAAACTCAACTCGACGAGTTAGGAGCGCATAACCCGCAACAACGTGGGTTCCGACCAAAAAGATGCACAGAAACGGCCCTGGCGCTCCCAACAGAAAAGATGGCACACTGTCGAGCGAAGGGTCACTATGTAGACATCGTGATGAGGGACGTGCAGAAGGCCTTCGACAAGGTTTGGCTGAGAGGAATACAATACAAGATCCTAGGTGTCCAGCTAGACTCAGTCCTGGAAAGAATACTTTGTGACTTCGTCATGGACAGAAGGGCGCGTATCATGATCGAAGAGCACAAAGGAGCAGAATTCGAGCTCAAAGGTGGCGTTCCCCAGGGGAGCTTCCTAAGCCCTCTGCCTTACTTGCTCTTCATCATCGACCTCCCTACTCCAATACACAGGGACACGATGTATCTGCAGTACGCAGATGACGTCACGAAGATCGTCCCCAGTAGGATGAGGAAAGCAAGGGATCAGGCGATCAACACTATTGCAGAGATCTCTAACATCAACCAATACGAGAGAAGGTGTAAAATACGGACAAAGAGGGACAAATTTAAGATCCTCCCGCTGTGCCGCAAGTCGAAGTGGCCCATTGTAATAGATGGGAGGAGAATATGGCGAAGAGATAAATCTTTAAGCTATATAGGTTTAGAAATCTTAGCTCGGAGAATATCAAGAAAATAGACTTGATGTTTATCCAGGCAAAGCTCATCTACCCTGCAGTAGTGACTTAAACGGCCAGCAAGACCGCTATGAGGTGGCTCCAGCGAGTGCAGAATTCTGCATCCCTTTGCATAAACAAAACCAGACGAAGAGAGTATCTTCGGCAAAGGGACCTACATCGCAGACAACATATGGAGCCCATTAATGTCGCAACACAGAAACTGGCCAAGAAGGCCTGGTCAACAATGGCCAATGATATCATTCCAGAACTAAGAAGTACAGGTCACAACATATACATCCCCGTCAGATTGCGTGGGAAAGTCGCTCGAAACCGACTTTTCCCAAGCACTAGAATCTGCTCCGAGGAAAACACTATACCATTTTACACATAAACAACACAGAGTACGACACAAAAACTATGAGACATAAATTAAACTTACAATTAATAAAGAACAAACAAATACAACCAGAACAAAACACGAGGTAATACACTAAATTTGATCAGTAATAAACGCTCGAAAGCTTAAAAATACACGAAAACTAAATAAACAAAACAAGGAGACAAATACACAGAAGAACATAAAGATGAACGCACTCAGAAACAAACACAAGTCAACAATAATAAAACAAAAAAGGAAAAATCAGTAGTTAGAGTATACAAATGCCTGAGATGCCCCTCAAACTAGGGCAAACCCTACTCATCTTTTACCATCTATCTTCTACTACTATATAAATCTTCCACTCTTGAGTACACCAGAAAGCTAACACTTAAATACGCTGAAGAAATACACAAGCAAACCAGCAAAGGAGGTAAAGGCAAGGGGAATTTGTTTACGAAACGCCTCTGGATTTCTACTTTACCCTCTCCTCTCGGAAGCACTGAAGGAAGAATAATTTTACTCGGGCACCCAATCAACAGTATATACGCCACAACGGAGAGGGGGGGGGAGCCTCTCCGTTGTGAAGCCGCACTAAGTCAATTTCATGAAATAACACAACCTGATTGGTTGAAATATCGCCCTGATTTTGAATTCGAGCTCTCTGAGCTAATCGCAGGTTGTCTTTCTGATTTGTTTCGACTCTTGTCAACTTTCTGTTTTACAAGTCGCCGATTGCTTCAAATTTTCGTAGTTTTGCTGCTCAAGTAGGGCTAGTCCTGTTTTAGGGCTATTGAATGCAAAGTAATGCCTTTTGGACTTGGTGGAAAATAGAAAAGCAAAATCCAGAAAAAAAATTATGTCTAACCTTAAGGTACTAAATACCGCGTTTGTTTTTGTAGTCGTTTTCTTTTAGTTCTAACTGATGAGCCCGTACAACTCTCCATTTTAGGCTGGTAACAGCTACATTTCTTTTTTCTAATATTCTACAGTCATCGCTTGTTTTTGATTTATGTTATTTTTATTTTCTTTCATTTCAGGTCAGATCCAGGAAGTCGAGATAAAGAGAAGTATCGTCGATTACTTCACGCGCCGTGAGCCTGCGACTGCAGTTAAACGAAATGCTTTCCCAGAGTCACCTCCAGAACTTTTAGACGTCCAACTGCAAGCCCAGACACATGAATCCTCTTCCTCTTCCCTGACGTTAACACCGTCCACGTATGCGTTACCTAATGGCAACTCCAGTAAGGATGATATAGGAATTATCAAATGGTTGGAGCTTACTGATGCAGAGAAACTGCGCATACTCACAGCACCTTGGGCTGCGCGATTGGATTTTCAGTGGCCTTGCAGCGAGCGTCAAGATGGAGGCAGAACCAGACGTAAATATCTCGGACCACAACATCTAATCGGGCAGTATAGCGTCTTCTCCTATTCTGTGTCGAAACGTGGACTATTCTGTCGACCCTTCAGGGTTTTCGCTCCTGAAGCAATCCAAGGAAACCAATTGAATCGCCTGGTCAGAACACCCATAGAGAAGTTCGCTCACTTAACCGGCAAATATGGCTATTTGTCAGGGCATCTAGCGACCAAATTCCACGAAGACAGTGTCGCACGCGCAGAAGCGTTCAAAACGACGATGAAGACTGGAGACATAGAGCAGCAGCTGAATACTGCAGAGGCCAAACAGCGTGTCAAAAACCGAGCTGCTCTGCTGCGGATACTCTTTTCTAGAGAGTTTCTGGGTATATTAGGTCTACCGCTTCGGGGTCATCGCGATTCCGGGACCCTCTTGCTCCCTTCCGCAGGAACCGGCGTCGATATAGATTACGGACAAGGCAATCTGAAAGCGACCTTACAAATGATGGCGGTTTCCAACGATAAAGTGTTACGGGAACATTTAACGACCACGAGTAGGAATGCCACATACTCCCCCCCTTCCAAGCCCAGAATAAACTGATATCAGCCATTGGAACAGTGATTAAAAAATCAATCATTGAAGAAACAAAAGAAACCAGATTCTTATCTCTTCTGTCGGACGAGACCACAGATGTCTCGAGAAAGGAACAGTTAACAGTATGCTTACCGTACCTCCGAGGTGGCCAAATATGTGAGTGGTTTCTCGGTTTTGCTGAGGTCCTTGATCTTACTGGTGCAGGGTTGGCTAAATAACTGCTACAGATTCTAAAAGATTCTGGAATTGACATTAGAAATATGGTTGGACAGTGGTACGACGGAGCCGCGGCTATGTCGGGAAGCGAAAATGACGTGCAAAAGTACGTGCGTGAAAAATGCCCGTCAGCCAGTTCCACGAATTGTGTGTCCCATTCGCTCAATCTATGTTTGCTGAAAGTTGGCGAGGTACCAGATATTAAAAAGGCAGTCACGTTGATGCACGAGATTGCGCTTTTTTTCTGTGGCTCAAATAAAAGATTACTCAATCTTGAAAAAGCTATCAAGGAGGAGTGTAATGAAGCCGCCCATTCGCGTCTGAAACTCCACTGCACCATGTAGATAGAAGGGAGTAGGAAAGGAGGAAAGAAAAAATAATAGCGTAGGCGAGTGGCGAACAGCTTCCCGCGTCGCTGGACCACTGATAGCCAGCGGCGAATCCACTCCGCCATCTTGAGTCCCCCAAAAGACTCATTCAAACGAAACTTTTAAGCCGCTCGCCTGCACTTCTCGTACGCTATACACCACTAGATGGGTGGAACGAGAGGAAGCAGCTCGCATATTCTAAAGAACTACTACCCGCCATTAAAATGTCGCTACACAAAATTAGCCTATGGCCACGCGCAGATTGCGCCGGTAAGGAGCTACTATTCTCTTCCGCCAGAGACAATGGTGGATTATTGGTTGCCCTAGAGCTACTTGAATCGGTTCTGGAGATCACCAAGCCACTTTCCATTAAGCCTCAGGCGGAAGGCCAGGACATCCATACCGCGGTGGACAGTGTCCAGGACTGTGAGAAGGTCAAGGGACATTTTTAGGCGCACTCAAGAATTGTTTGGTGAAGATATCCGCATGCCAAGAACAACTGACAGGCAGATGCAGAGGCCCAATCATCCGGCCGAGACACCAGAAGTTTACTACAGACGTTCTATTTTCCTCTCGTACATCGACGTCTGTATAAGCCAACTAGATGAGCGATTTAAATCGCACAGTGCTATAACATATGTGATCAGTATGCTGCTACCTTCCGGGAAAACCAGAGTGCCTGAACGCTGAATTACTGCGCTGGAAGGCGTACTGGGCGCGACAGGTGACGACGACATGTACACCACCAAAAGGAGTCGTGGATTCGGTGGCGGTTACGGCGCCTCGGTACTTAGCCCATGATAAAAACCCTTTTGCAAATTTTCGCAACCTTGCCGGTGACCACTGCGACAGGTGAACGCTCATTTAGTGCTCTGAAATTGATAAAATCTCACCTACGGTCCACCATGCACGAAGAGCAACTGAATGGCTTAGCCCATCTGTACATCAACAATGACATTCCACTAGTTCATAGTGACGTTATTGATGAATTCAGCCGAACCAACCGTCGACTGGTTTCAAGTGATACAATACAAGTGTGAAAAAATACCGCTCACCCAGGATAAAATTAAAAGATCGCAAAGAAACTGACCATTGATAAGATGTCATCAATTTCAAGTATATTTTATTTGATATGTATTTGGGTAACTAAAATGATACTAAAATCATTCCAACTCCAGAAGGCATCGCATAAGCTTTGGTTCATGCCTTCTCCCTTCAACAAACATATTATGTTTAAATACACATTATTATTAAGCGATTTCTAGGTGCAGTACCCGAATTGGGCTGCACGATCTATCTCACGAGATTTTAATGGTTCGAAAGCATTATTGCAATCTGTGCTTTGTTGAAGTTCATGAAAAAGCTTAGTTTGTTGATTAAAAATTATATTTCATTATATAGACTTACCTATATACGATGTTCCCAATTGCTAACGAATGTTCATAAGGTTTTGTGCTTGTATATATAGTATTTTCCATAGGTGGCGCAATAACGAAAAAATGTATCACTATAACCAATAATCGATAACTGGCGATAAATTTATCGTCCGATAAAGGGATAACTGATAAATCGATAAATCCAAAATTAGAATACAATATTGATTATATATATAGCGTTATTTTATAATACAATAGTAATAATATTTGAATACTGTTTCTTACGTGGTGAGGCTCTCCTTCATCTCCTCATAGGTTTTGAGGATCCTCCTCCCAGCTCGAACCTACGTATTTCTGCCTCCAAGGCACGCGCAGCTTGCCCCTGTGCTAAACTAGAACCAGAAACCGAAATTATCGATTATCGCTAGTTTGGAACCCAAAATATCGGCGATACCGATGAATCCATGACGCGGGGGAAAAATATCTGATAACCGATAACCCGATATCGGTATCGCGATAAATTATTGCGATAATTCATCGCGATAACGCCCACCCATGGTATTTCCTGATTAAATTTATCATTTTTTCTGTGAAATTTCATTAAAAACTATTTCAGTATAAGATTTTGATTCGAAAATACCTCCAGATCGCTTCTTTGGTAATCTAGTTTTTAAAAAAATCCGGGGGAGTTGGAAGTTTGTCGAATTTAGGAAAGATGTTGGCTTCTTTTGATGGTAGATATACGTTCTGAGATATGCCCAGATGCGAGGAAAACGGCACCAAACTTCAAAGTTTTCACAAATGAGGTTCCCCTGGACTCTCCGCCGTAGGCTCTGAGATTCACATGCCCCCTCCCCCTTCCACGGAATCCTAGCTACGACACTGCGCGCAAATATATAAACATACACATGTTAGGAAACAGGGCTGAGCCGACGGTCTAGCCACAGAGATAACAAATACAGTGGAAACAGCTCTGCATACATGCAACGAAATCTAATAGAAGTGGAGCCCAAACCACCAACCTTGACTTGAACCCGTGAAAGACGAAATTAATTTTGCTACGGGTGTCGGCTTGATAAAGACTGGTTTCCAAATTCAAATACTCTCTTGGTGCGCACGTGCCTACACTGAACATGTACACACCCTTTGATCAAGTAAGCTATACTCAGGGTTCGGATCGGATAACATACACACATACCCTATGATCAGATAAGCTCCGCCCAGTGCTGCTCAGATTGGAAAAGTGAAGCCACGCCCCTAAATTTGCGCTATAATAAATAGGCCCTACAAGGCATACAACGAGATCAGTAGTAAGTATTATTAGTATCAAAATTAAGTCAACCACCAAGAGTCAGGCAAACACCTCAATCCACGGTCCGTCCACCCACATCGATTTGACTTGGCCGAACTGAGGTAGACCTAAGGCAAGATTAAAAGCCTACAAAACCCCCATTTTTCTTCCGATCCCCTCTTTCCACCGAGTAGTCTATCCGGTTACCGTAACCCAACTGACAAGTGGATACCAAAACGGACATTTGGAGTCAGATTAAATTCTACATTACTGACGCCTTAGCACTAGCTTACCAATAAATTGGATTACCCCGTTTACCTATAAACAGGTGTCATCATAACCCCCATAGTGTATTATATATAATTTTTGAGTGATTTTTTTTCTGAATTAAAATGATGAGATGGAGATTTCATATTCAACAATTTTTAAAGAAAATATGATTGATTTAAATAGCATTTGAAGGAGAGTCTTATATGTGTGAATGTCGGTAGCGATCGGTCGTGTTTTCAGCGATGAGCTCGCTTTTCAGTGACGTTTTTTCATTTTGACTTTTCGGTGTAATATATTTAAGTTAGGGAAGATAGTTAACTTTGAGTATTAGACATAATACTAAAGGAATTTTGAAAAGTTTTTCAGTATGGCTGTTGCTCTTGATGATGTGAGTATGCCTTTTGATGTAAGCTGTGTGTATGTAGTTTGTGATTTTTGTGGTGTTGAAAGAAGAGCAAATGTATCTGAATACCCGGTTTGTTATGTGACTAGTGCAAATGTGACTGGTACAGTAGGTGAGTCTGTTCCGTGATGAGTGGAAGAGATTTAAGTGAGTTGGTGAATGAAGTGAGAAGGGATGCGAGTGTATGCATGGAGAATGTGGCTGGGACCGCCTAGACTAGGGACTGGAGAGAAAGAAGTGACTGATGTTAGTGAAGATGAATGGTAGGTGAATATGGAGAGAATAGATAGGTTAGGACAGGTTAGGTCTGTGAGTAAGAGGGACATGGAACCTCTTAGGTTGACTAACAGATTCGATGCCCTGAGAGAGGAAGAGGTTTGCTTACCTTAGTGAAAATTAAGAGGCAAGGGAGTCATTGCTCGTATAAAGTGCCTCTTCTCTGGTTTTGAGTCTCGTACTGGTCATATCTATTTTTAAAGGTGTTAACACTAGGGCTACTAACTATATACTCAGTGAGACTATTCCACTTGTTTGTAATCCTTGCATTAAAAAATTTATTTCTCTTGGTGGTCCTGTACTGTAGCTTCTTCGACTTCAGGGTGTGACCTCTGGTCTCTGGGTGATCACCTCTTGGAGCAAGTTGGAGAAAGCTCCCATCCCCCACCTTGACCACACCCTTGAGTATTTTGAATGCCTCAATCATGTCACCTCGGACCCTCTGTTTCTCCAGTGTGGTAAGTCCAAGGTGGGCCAACCTCTCCTCATAGGGCAAGTCTGCCAGTTCAGGGACAAGTTTGGTAGCTCGCCGCTGGACCTGCTCCAGCTTCTTCATGTCCCTCTTGGAGTATGGTGACCAGACCTGGATGCAATACTTGAGCCGTGGCCTTATCAGTGCCTTATACAAGGGAAGGAACATTTGAGCATCCATACACGTGTAAGTTTTTTGTAGGAGTCTGATGATGGAATTTGCCCTAGCCGCTGCCTTTGCAACCTGCATAGAGGGCTTTAGGTCCTCTGTGATGAGGACTCTGAAGTCCTTTTCTGCCTCAAATTCTTCAAGTGGAGTGTCCCCAATGTAACATAACATAACATAATTTCATGGATGAAAAAAGCCGCAAGGGCCTATCAAAGGTCATCCGCATCCGTCAAAACCCACCCAGAAAAAGCACCATCACCAGGGAAAGACAAAATCAAAGTCCCCCACAATATAATATAACAGATGACAAAAGCCACAAGGGCTCATCATAGGTCATCCGAGTCAAACGGCCTCTTTTTTAAGGGACCCAAACTCCCAGGAAAACTACATCCAGAGGATTGCGCCCACAAACAAGGGTATCACCAATCAAGGCTTGTCAAGTAGTACTCGTACCCTGGATTATTCTTCTCGATGTGAATGACCTTATATTTACTGCTGTTGAACTGCATTAGCCATTTCTGGCTCCACTCTAGCAACTTGTTGATGTCTGCTTGCAGAATCTCACCATCCACTGGGGACTTTAAGCGACGGTAGATTTTGGCATCATCTGCAAAGAGTTTCCCACTTGAATCAGTGGAGGCCAGTAGGTCATTGATGAACACTAGGAAGAGAACTGGTCCAAGGATGCTGCCTTGGGGGACTCCACTCCAGACATCCAGCCATTCTTAATGAGTTCCTCTTACACTTACCCTTTGGTTCCTACCAGACAGGAAGCTTTGTATCCACTGAGATACCTCACCACCCATTCCTAATGCCACCAGTTTGACAAGTAAGTGGCGGTGGGGGACTGTGTCAAAGGCTTTTTTGCAATCGAGGTAGACAACATCGACACTGTCTTTCTCATCAGTGGCATCTTAACATAAGAACATAAGAAAAGAAGGAGACTGCAAAAGACCATTCATGGCCTACACTTGGCAGCTCCTGTTCCATTCAACACACAAAAGATAAGCTGAGTCATACATGATCTTTCAGATCTAAAACCGTTGAAAGTGATTTGTCTGATGTGGTTGTGGCAGAAAGTGAAATAAGTGGTAGTTTGAATGAAAACAGGAGGGAGGATAATGCTAGCCCTAGGGGGACTAGGACGATGACTGAGGTGCTTGTGATGGGTGACTCAGATTAGATATTTAGATAGGAAGTTGAGTGCAAGTCAATGGAAGTAATGAAGCATTAAGGTTGGATGTGTTCAGTTCTGCTCTATCCGATTTCTATTTGTTTAACTGCTACTTAGTCTCCTGTCAGCTAAGTTGATTTGTTTAGTTGAAATTTTTTATTGTTGTTCTAATCTTATATTGTTTGTGTTAATTATTAGATGTTAGCTTTTTTTGTTTTGTAGTTTTGTCAACGCCATTGTATGTTTACATATTTTGGTGCCACTGCTTCTTTTGTTGTTTGAGTTATTAGGTTTTTATATTGAGTGTTAGCTTTGTTTTCATTACATTTATGTTCATTCTTAGATTAATTATGGTTGGTCGTGGAGCCAAGGGCACTGGTGGGTCTTGTCCTATTCGTGAGAAGGGTAGCCTTGATGGTGCTCCTGTTGCCTCATACCCTTGTGCTACCCATGGTGAGTTTGTGGTGGGTGGTGACAGTATTCAGTGTGGCCTGTGTGACGCATAGTGTCATGGTGCTGAAGCCTGATCAGGCATTTCTGTTTCTTTTTTCAACATGATCATTAGCAATAAAGGCAGGGGTGTCAAATTTGCATGCCCTCCATATAATGCATCTAGTAGTAACTGCCCTCTTACGTACTCCTGCGCCCCATTGTCGATACCCTAAGCGAGTCAAGACCCTGATTGCCAACAGTCTGGGCCATAGTGGACCCAGATTATTTAATGCCCTCCCCAAAGAAGTGAGGGACATAACTTCCTGCCCGGTGGACAAGTTCAAAAGGGGACTGGACAAATATCTCAAGATGCTCCCTGATGAACCCCCAGTTTGGGGCTATACAGCGAACTGATGGACAGTCCTCTACTGAGGATCGAGTTGCAGGCTAGGTGCAGCAGTGGATTACCATGACTGTGAGGATGCTCTTCTAGACCATCTAAGTAAACTAAGTAAGCCTTACTGCCCAGATGTCAGCTATAATCACTGAGCTTAAGGAGCTTCAAGCTTCACTTACAGCTGGGGTATCATACTCTGTCACAGATGGGGGGATTGTTGTCAATCTGGATATGCAAAAGATTTTCAGTCAGTAATCTGAGAGCTCCATGAGTGTGATAAGAGGCAAGACAGCGTCATTGTTTGTGGCCGTCCCTATGAGGGCTTCCAGACTTCCTTCAACGATATTATCTCAACAATATGTCCTAATTTGGGGAACGTTTTGGTCTCCCATATTGTAGCTTTAAAGACCAACATAATTAGAACAAAAATTGTAAACCAAGAACATCGCCTAACTATCCTCTCCAAGGCCAAATGTTTAGCTGGCTCAAGATTTAGCCATATCTATATCAATCGCGACTTGACTTATAAACAGAGGATGGAAAGGAAGGAGAGGAGGGAGCATGCTGCTGCTGGGCATCAGCCTGGTGTTGATCAGCCCTTAGGGGTCAAAGTGCAGTTTCTCCTCCACTCTTGGTCAGCACTCCCAGTGGCTCTGTCCGCACAAGGGTGGCAAATTTTCAATCAAGAATTTAAACCCTGTGGTTGAGTCTGTTTTGTTCTGGCTAGTTAATTTGGTAAATATGAAGAGTGGCAGCGCGCCCGAAAAAGTGTATGTTTTGTTCACCCGCGCATACATATTCGTGTACGTTTGGTTAAATAAAAATGTTAAAAAAACGTTAGAACATTATTCTATAAACAATTATGATTATATCCTGGGGGAATGTGCCCCCCAGACACCCCCAATCAATTGAAACTCAGGATCATCGTAGGGAGGTCCCCCTGCAGTGATAAACCACCCATGAGCAGTCCCCTTGAATTTACTCCAAAAAGGTGAAACATATTGGAACAGGGCCGAAATATTTTGCATCGCATCGCTCGCGTTGCCAATCTTCATGTTTATCATTAATTTAAATAGTCTGTCCAATAAAATTCATTTTGTACATAATTTTTGTATCACTAATAATATTGATTTAGTTAGTGTTACTGAAACTTGGCTCTCACACTCCATTAATTTCTCCATAGTTATTATCTCAGGTTATCAGTTTTATAGAAATGACTCTCCCTTTAATTCTCCAAAACATGGTGTTGGACTTTACATTAATAAATTATTTAAAATCTCACAAATTTATAATACTCATTCAAATACACTTGGCGTTCTGCTTTATAATTTCAATCTTCATGCTATAATAGTGTACAGGCCACCTAGTTATTCTCTCCTAGATAATGCAGAGTTGTTATCCTTCTTGGATTCTTTTTGCACTGGAAAGGATGTGATTTTGATGGGTGATTTTAACCTACCTGATATAGACTGGTCAGGTTTGGTTCCTCTGGCTCATTCTTCCCTCTCTTGTTCATTTCTTGATACGTTTAATTCTTTGGGACTTACTCAGTAGGTTATGTTCCCCACATTTATCCAATTTAATAATGTGCTAGATTTAGTTTTTACATCCTGCCATGATAAAGTATCTGAACTTTTCTGCACAGATCCTCTCCCTGGCTGCTAACATGTTGCTCTTGAGTTCTGCTGCTCGGTAGTTTTGAATCATGTTATTCCTGACATCCCTGTTAAGCTGTTTGATTGGTATCATGGTAATTATCGATTGCTCAATGACCTTCTTTCACTTGTTGACTGAGATTCTTGAATTTTTTGATTGTGACATTGAGATGTACTATGATAAATTCTTGTCAGTTCTTCACTCTGCATTTAATGAATTTGTTCCTTTGAAAAAACATCTGAAGATTACAAACCCTCCTTACTCTAGGTCCATATCTGGTGTGATTGTTGTGCAGAAAAGTGCGGCTTAGAGAAGGTACAAACTTTGGTCGTAGAGTCCCACCTACGGTTCAAGCTTGGTTGTAATTCAGAGACCTAAAAATTCTCTATAAAAGAAACATACTGCAAGCTGTTTCTATTTATGAAGTCTCTCTCCTATCATGTGTTAACCATTAAAGACTTCATGATTACCTTAGAAATAAAAAAATTGACAAACCATCTGTAGGTCCTCTCTTAATTAACGGTTGTTGGGTTAATGATCATGGCTCCATGGCTAATCACCTCACAGAGTATTTTTCTTATCTCTCAATTTGTATTCAAAAATATACCTATTAAGGATATTCTAAAAGCAGTTAGTCATTTGAAACACACTTTTAGTTGTGGTCCTGATAATCTTCCTTCATTAGTTTTCTGGATTGTTCCTCTTCTTTATGTTATCCCTTGCTCCTTATCTTAATAAAAGCATTTATTCAATGAAAGTTCCCTCTGCTTGGAAGGTTGCACATGTTTTACCCCTATTTAAGAAGGGCATTCATTTGGACCCTTCAAACTAACGGCCTATAAGCTTGACATCCATCTGTTCTAAAACTCTTGAGAGAATAATAGTTTCGCAGCTTTATGACTACTTGGACATTAACTCTCTGCTATCAAATTTTCAGTTTGGCTTTCGTGCAGGTTTATCAGTGCCTGATCAGCTATTGTTCACCTATGATTATGTTAGTAAACACCTTGATTTTGGTGCTGTTATTGATGTCCTGTATTTCAATTTCAGCAAGGCATTTGATGTTGTTAACCATCACTTGCTCTTAACCAAACTGTCACATATTGGCATTGGTAACCCTCTGTTTGGCTGGCTAAGGGACTTTTTACAGAACTGCAAAATGAGTGTCGTTTTTGCAAGGCTCATCTAGTCATTTTGTTCATGTTATGAGTGGAGTCTCAAAAGGTTCGGTGGTTGGTCCTGTGATTCTCCTTATCTTTATCAATTACGTTGCTGCAGGTTTGTCATGCAAATTTGCCCTGTTTGTGGACGTTCTTAAATTAAATCTTGCTCTTTCCATTACTGAGGTAATCACTGGTACAGGCTTTAGTCTTTCTCTTCAAGAGGGTGTTACTTTTCTTTTTCATAGGACCAGATCTTGGGGCCTTTCTTTTGATGTTAATAAATGTATACATATTCGTTTTAGTAGATCAATTTATATCCCTATAGGGGAGTACTTTATTGGTGATTACCCTATTACCTTTAAGACCTCTGTGAAAGATTTGAGAGTCCTTGTCGTTTCTTCACCAAAGTTTGACCTGCATGTGAATAAAACTTTCTGTAAGGCAAATGGAGTAGCCATTAATATTCTTAGAGGCACAATTTGTAGGACAGCTAAGTTCATGGTCCAAGTGTTCATCACTCATATTCGACCTATTATTGATTTTGGTTGTGCTGTGTGGAATTCATCAGATAATATTAATTGTATATATAGGAAAATTAGCTATCTATATTTTTGTGTGTGCATATTTACCCCATATTTTTATGTAAGTAAAGGATTGTACATACAATGTTTCATTTCTCCCTTGATTTCATGTCCAAATTAGTGTAGGAAGTGGGTTGGATCGATTGGGGTTAGAGTCTAGATTTTTGTCCCGCTACAGCGCCAAATGTAGCGGGCTGAAAATCTAGACAGTCCTTTACTTACATAAAAATATGGGATAAATATGCACACAAAAATATATATAGCTAATTTTTCTATATGCACAATTAATTTTATCTGATAAATACCAATCAAAATTTATACAAAAAAACATTTAATTAGACTATATATACAAAAGGAAGATACGTAAAGTCAAACAACAAAAAGAAATCTGCCAGGGCAATATCAACCAACTGATAACAGGGAAAGGAAGCAAACACAGATTTGTAGAAGGTAGGCAGGCTAATGGAAGTGCTTTAGGGTTAAATTACTTGAATAGTGATAGTGGTCAGAGAAATACAAGAGTACAGGGTCGGGGAAGGAGAGAAAGGAGATGCAGAGGAGATAGGCCCTCAGGTGCTTCAGGGATAGGTGGGCTGAGTTGTCTTTACACAAATGCTCGTAGTCTTAGAAATAAGAGGGATGAATTATTTAGTTATATCATTCATGAAAATATAGATATAATATGTATAGTTGAATCATGGGTTAATGAAAATATATACTATGTACATTAGTCAAAGGAGAGATAGGACTGGTGGTGGGTTGATTATTTATATCAGAAATAGCATTTCTTCAAATCTAAATAACTCTATAAAACAAGGAGAAGGTGAATCATTATGGATAGATATTATGGTTGGTAAAAATAGGAAAATACACTTGGGAGCTTTTTATAGACCACCAGGACAGTCTGATTGTATCAATGAGTTAATGATTAGGGAAATAAGTAAAGGATGCAAAGAAGATACAGTTATTCTGGGTGACTTTAATTTAACTTCTGTAGACTGGCAAAATATGATAGGAAGAGATAGAGCAGGTTGTAAGTTTATGGAGTGTTTTGAGGATAACTTTTTGACCCAATTTGTTAATAAGCCAACAAGGGGTGCCAATATATTAGATCTAATTCTTTCAAATGATGATCACTTAGTTCAAGGATTGAGTGTTGGGAAATCATTGGGAAACAGTGATCATCAGATGGTTCGGTTTAATTTGCAAATAGTTAAGGGTAGAACAATAACATAACATAACATAATTTAACGGATGACAAAAGCCACAAGGGCCTATCAAAGGTCATCCGTATCCATCAAATCCCACCCATATAATGCATCCATAGGATTTTGTCAGATCATGCAGCTACAATATACAATTTAACAATCCATAGGAATGTCCAACCATGCATCTACAATATATAATTTAAAGCCTCCATAGGAGTCTGTCAAAAACAAAATCAAAATCCCCCAAAATATACAATAAAAAGAAACTGCATCCACAGGAATGAGTCAAGAAACATATCCACATACTAAAAAGTAAGAAATTAACCCTCCATCCCCATATAATCATCCAATCTGCGCTTGAAAACATTCAAGTTTGGGCTGTCTACAGTCTCAGGTGGCAAACTATTCCAATAATCCACCACTCTGTTAGTGAAAAAATATTTTCTAACATCCAGTCTGCACCTCTGTTTTTTAATCTTTAAGTGGTGGCCTCTAGTTCTATTACTACCTTCTAACTCAAATAACTTGCTGAAATCTAATTTATCCATCCCAGAAAAGATTTTAAAAAGCTCAATCATATCTCCCCTCACACACCTTCTTTCAAATGAAAACATATTTAATACCCTCAGTCTATCTTCATATTCAAGGTGCTTCAGGGATGGTATTATTTTTGTTGCCCTCCTTTGTACTGACTCTAATAAGTTTATATCATGTCTAAAATGTGGTGACCATGCCTGTATACAGGCATGTATACAATGACAAACTGCATAAAAATTCCAAATTTTTATAGGGGAGATTACGATAAATTACACAGCATGCTAAATCAGATTAGGTGGGATATAGAATTCCATGGAAAGAATACTTATGAGATGTGGGATATTTTTAAAACTATATTAAACATGGTTCAGGAACAGTGTATTCCGATGAAGTCTATTAGGAAGAAATGTAGGAAACCATTATGGTGGAATCAAGAAATAGCTAATAAAGTTTCAGAGAAAAAAAGGGCATACCAGAGATTACAAAGTGAGAGTAGTTTAGATAACTTAAACCATTATAGGTCAAGCAGAAATGAACTAAATAAGATTATTAAGAAGACCAAAAGGACAGCAGAAATTAATTTAGCTAAAAATAATAATAAAGATCCTAAAAAATTCTTTAGCTATTATAGAATCAATAATAAATCTAACAGTGATAAAATAGGGCCTATTAAATATGAAGGGGTTTTGAAAGAATCTGATGAGGAAATAGTAGAGGTCCTTAATTATCATTTTGCTTCAGTATTCACAGAAGAGAAACCAGTTACATTAATTGATGATAATTCTAGGTCAAGGGAAGTAGTGATAAATTCTATTAATATAGATAGAGAAGAAATTAAAGGGCTTATAATGCAGTTAAATACTAGTAAGGCATCTGGCCCTGACAGCATTCATTCTAGGATACTCAAAGAAGGTGCAGAAAGTATTGCAGTAGCTCTTGAGAAGATATTTATTAGATCACTAGAGTCTGGAGAAATACCAAATGATTGGAAATTGGCAAATGTAGTGCCAATTTTTAAAAAGGGAAGCAAAGAGGATCCAAATAGCTAATAAAGTTTCAGAAAAAAAAGGGCATACCAGAGATTACAAAGTGAGAGTAGTTTAGATAACTTAAACCATTATAGGTCAACCAGAAATGAACTTGACATATGGCATAGAGAGTTGGTATGGAAAATATCAAAATTATCTCAATAAGTTAGTCATATTACAGAAAAAAGCAATTTGAGCCATCCATCAACTTGACTACAATGAGCACACTAATTGTTATTTTAAGGAATCCAGAATTCTAAAATTAAATGATCTCTTTGTTTTTCAAACATCCTTTTTCGTTTACAAAACAATAAAGTGTTCCTATAATAGCTATATATTTAATATGTTACAAACAGCTGATAATATCCATATTCACCAAACCCGCAATAGAACAAAATTTATTTCACCCTTGTATTCAAAATCAAAATCTCAATGTAGCTTTCTGTACAAATCTATCAAAATATGGAATGGCATGGACGAAAATATCAAATCCCAAACCAATTTAGCTCAATTCAAAAAAGCTCTTAAAAACAATATAATTTCGGCTTACTAAATTTCTATTCAGCTTTTGTTATTGTGTATTTATTTGTTACCGTACACTGTTATACTGTGTACTACTACTTTGATTTATACATTATAAATGTTATTATTTATATAAGACTGTTGACTATGTTAACTACATACCTCTTGAAAGAATCGCTGGAAATAAAATAGTTTTTTAATTTATCTCTAAATTTAAATTATATAATTATTCATTATTTGCAATCATTACAATGGTTAGGTTCTCAAATGAATATTAAGTTGTTTATATTTGTATAAACATGAAGGGATTTCTAGTCTTGATAACTTTATGCTTAGTCTTAAGTTTCTGCCCTAAAAGTCACTGACTTATTTTGGGCCCATAAATAATCCTGTATGTATAAGTACTTATAGTAACTTGGCATTAAGATTCAAAATGTAATATGTTTTTACTGTACATTGGATTAATATGGAATTAATAAATAAATAAATAAATAAAATAACTTTAGACCGGTAAGCTTAACTTCTATAGTCTGTAAAATTCTTGAGAAGATGGTTAAGAAGGGAATTTCTGATCATCTAGAGAGTAGCAGGTTAATTAATGATGCTCAGCATGGTTTTAGAAAAGGTAGATCGTGTTTAACTAATTTACTGGATTTTATGGATTATGTAACTATATATTATATTATATATTATATTATATTGTGGGGACTTTGATTTTGTCTTCCCCTGGTGATGGTGCTTTTTGTGGGTGGGTTTTGACGGAGGCAGATGACCTTTGATAGGCCCTTGTGGCTTTTGTCATCCGTGTAATTATGTTATGTTATGTTATGTTATGTTAACTAAAGAATTAGATAGGGGTGAGAAAGTTGATGTGATCTACTTAGATTTCAGCAAAGCTTTTGATAAGGTTCCACATAGAAGACTAGTTCATAAATTAAAGCTGCATGGGATATGTGGGAACGTTTTAAATTGGATAACTGAATGGCTGAAAAATAGGAAACAGAGAGTTGTAATGAATGGAGTGAGGTCAGAGTGGAGGAATGTTATTAGTGGCGTACCTCAGGGATCAGTTTTAGGCCCTTTATTATTTATAATCTATGTAAATAATCTTGGGCAAGGTGTAAATAGCAAAGTGTCAATTTTTGCTGATGACACTAAATTGGCAGCTGTAGTCAAAGAGGTTGAGGGTAGCTTTAAAGTGCAGGGTGACTTAAATAAGTTGTTAGCTTGGGCTCAGAAGTGGCAGATGACTTTTAACCTCTTAATAAATGCAAAGTTATTAACATGGGGAGAGATAATAGGGAATTTAGCTATGAGATGGATGGGTATTGGCTTAATTCAGTTGAAGATGAGAAGGACTTAGGAGTAGTAGTAGATAGGTCACTGAAATTTTCAAAGCAGTGTATTGAGGCAAAAAATAGAGCAAATAGGGTGCTAGGTTACATTAAAAGAAATGTTAGCTACAAGAGTAAGGAGGTCATCCTTAAACTATACAACTCTTATGTCAGACCACATTTAGAGTACTGTATACAGGCATGGTCACCACATTTTAGACATGATATAAACTTATTAGAGTCAGTACAAAGGAGGGCAACAAAAATAATACCATCCCTGAAGCACCTTGAATATGAAGATAGACTGAGGGTATTAAATATGTTTTCATTTGAAAGAAGGTGTGTGAGGGGAGATATGATTGAGCTTTTTAAAATCTTTTCTGGGATGGATAAATTGGATATCAGCAAGTTATTTGAGTTAGAAAGTAGTAATAGAACTAGAGGCCACCGCTTAAAGATTAAAAAACAGAGGTGCAGACTGGATGTTAGAAAATATTTTTTCACTAACAGAGTGGTGGATTATTGGAATTGTTTGCCACCTGAGACTGTAGACAGCCCAAACTTGAATGTTTTCAAGCGCAGATTGGATGATTATATGGAGATGGAGGGTTAACTTCTTACTTTTTGCTATGGGGATATGTTTCTTGACTCATTCTTGTGGATCCAGTTTCTTTTTATTGTATATTTTGGGGGATTTCGATTTTGTTTTTGACAGACTCCTATGGAGGCTTTAATTTATATATTGTAGATGCATGGTTGGACATTCCTATGGATTGTTAAATTGTATATTGTAGCTGCATGATCTGACAAAATCCTATGGATGCATTATGTGGATGGGATTTGATGGATACGGATGACCTTTGAAGTCCCTTGTGGCTTTTGTCATCGGTTAAGTTATGTTATGTTAGGTGGATGTTGGCGTCTCAAGCGTTTTACAAAAAGAAACTGGCCCTTCCAAGCTCATACAATATTGCAATCTGGTCATGTCTTGAGGCTATCAAAGCCCTCCTCCTTACAAATAGGATGTACAATATCTTCAATTTGTACTCTCCAAATTGTAGAATACCAGCCACTTTACAAAAGGAAGGTAATATTTATCTATTTTAATAGAGTGGCTTTTTCCGTAAAAAGAATTTTATCAATAAACTCTGCAAAGAGACAAACATCTTAAACAAAACCTGAAATCCCTAATATATTATATATAAAAAACAAGAAATGAAGAAAGAAAAAATTCCCATTCATTCATACATTCTTACAGAGAGAGGGAGAGGGTATTGGGAAAGGGGTGGGAGAATGGCCGTTCACACACACACACTTACATTCACTCCCCCCCTCCCCCCTTCCTTAGGCCATTTGACCACAGTCATTCACAATACATTCTCAATCCTTACTCAGAGTACTTTTTATACTCAATCGCGTCCTTCTGCACCCATTCACACTTGTCTACTGGTCCCTGGCCACGTGTAGCAATCTTTCTGAGTTGTTTGTCAGTCAAGTCATCCTGTCAGTCTCCTCGTCACTATTGATCATATCATCCACCATACTCTTAGCCTTCATTACCAGTTCTATCTCTTGACAGAACTCTTTCATACTCTTCCATTCAGAACCTTCACTCTTCATACCACCATCCATCAGCTCCTCACTCACAGCTCTCTTCCAACTCAAGGTACACTTGCAAAACAGACAAATCACTCACATCCCCTCTACTCTCAATGGCTACACCAGAAACCGTATCAACTGGTTCCCACCAGAAACCAGAAAAGTCAGTCGCCTCTTCATTCTCCACATCAAACACACCTTTACCCTTACTATTCGCAAAACTAGAAAAATCAGCTACAGGCAGCTAACTCACTCTACTTACACCACCCAAATCACTCACTTGTTTATGCAAACACTCAATCTCTCTCTCAAGCTCCCCCATACAAGATAGACTCTGCTCAGACTTACTTTCATTCATACTTGCATTCTTCCTTTCACTCAGCTTTGTACACTTTCTACTCCTCAAGACCAAGACAAGCTTTTTCCCAGACAGATCCATACTATCACATTCCTCCTCATCATTATGCACCTTATCTCTCTCTCTGCACAATTCATACACTGGATGGCTCACCAGGTAGTCAGGAGATTCTCTCCACCTCCTCAACTGACTCTGATAACCCCACACTCTCTCAGTCACACATTCATTCAAACTCTCCAAAACATATGTCACACCATTCTCCCAGACTCTCACAACTCTATACGGTCCTTCAAACTTTTCACTCATCTTCGACACATTCAACCTACCTTTTACTTCTCTTACTTTCAATACTTTTGCACCAATTTCAAATGAACGAAACCTTTCATGTGCTTCACACCATACACTCTGCTCACTTTAATTCAAATGAAACCTATCTTTCACTTGCCTTTCAAAATTCATAACAAACTGACACAAGGACACCCCAGTTGCCCTATGTACCGTAAAATTATATGCCCATAACACTACCCAACCATTCATCCTAGTCATTCAAAGTCATACTCATCATTCTCAACATCTCACACAAGGTTCTAATTGTACGTTCAGCCAACCACATGCTCCACACCATTCTCTCTCAACATTTGCTCAAACACCTCACTCGCAAACTAGGCCCATTATCACTCAGATATCTCCTAGGCTTCCATACACACATAGAAAAAAACAACCGCTCAACCACACACGCAACAGTCACACTCCTTTTATCTCTCACAGGCGCTGCATACACAAACTTTTATGATCAACCATAACAACATTCCCAGCACTTGTACGTGGTGAAGACACACAATCAATTACTACTAATTAAAACGGTTCTCTCGCATCAACTTTCAACATTGGCGGTTTCACTTTCACACGTAGTCGCAACATCATTCACAACAGTTCTCAGAATAGGATGGAACACACGCTCCTTCATACACTCCCACAGCTTAAACTTACCCATATGCCCATAATTATCATGCACAACCTTCACCAGACCAATCATACCAACCAAGGACATCACAGGTACATACATATCATCCCCACCCTTCATATGCCTCACAAAATATACAACATCCATACAAACAACAAAATCCTTAGCATACCTTTTAAAATCACTTAAACACTCAGGCCATTCATTCAAATCAACACGCATAATCACACACCTCTTCAACTCACTGACAAAAGAACACATCTCTTGCATCTCTAGAATATCATCATCACTTAAAATCTCATTCTCATCATCCATGACCAATTCAATCATACCGCAAAGTTTTACAACATTCTTTGCACACTCATTCAACCTCACATTCACCTTCATAACACAATCCTTATCAGCATCCAAAGACAAATCATTCAATCTCATAAAGTCTACACCAAGCAAGAAACAACATGGCATTTGCTCATCTTTCAGAATCACAAAGTCATGCTTCACATTCACACCACTGCTCAAACTCACTCTCAGACTAACCTGTTCCCATGCCACTATCATTCCATTCCCAATCGACTTATCTGTAACTTCACAGGCTTACGTTCACAACATCTAAACTCATCATACTTACTCAGAATCCTCTCATTCACTAACAACACTTGCGCACCAGTATCAATCAAACCACAGAAGAACCTTTCACCAACTTTCACTCTTGCTTCCATCATATCAGGTCCTCCATGCTTGCAATACACAGAAGGAACAATCACAGCAATGTCAGCACTGACATCAACACTCTCATCAACTCCCACATCATCACTCACCACACACTCATCTACATCCAGACAATCATTCTTCTCCCTCATATACCAACACTTTTCAATCACCCAATTGTAATGAACACCACTCAAACACTGCAGATGCACCACATTAGCCTTCAAACCCTTCACCTTCTCATCCTTGTACACAATCGGCCTCTCACCACCAAAGTGCACATAAAAAATCACTCCATACAAATGACTCACTACAATCAACAACTCTTGAAACGGCGGGACCCCTTGCATACACATCGCTCTCAATTCTTTCATAAAGTTATAAAGTTCCGCACCCTCACCATACTAATACTTTCAGACTTCCTACATACTTTACTCATTACCTCCTTCCTTAAGTCGTCCACACTATCAGGCACTCTCACATCTACTCCATCACTCTTCAAATCTTGCAAACCATTCTATACACCCTTGACCTAAGAGCAGTCTCATAAGCAGGATTCATCCCCGAAGCAGATACTTTCATGCTCATATGTGTATTCTGAGCACCTGTCCAAGGCTGAGCTGCCGAGATGTTCTGAGATTCAGAACCAACCAATCCCTGACCTGTACTCCAGCGAACAGCCTCATCCTGTGCTGCTAGGAATACAAGAACATCATGCCAGGTGTTCTGTTAACCATTTGCTGCTCTCAGAAGGACTATATCTCGCTCTAAACCATCTACTGCACTTCTTCAAATCTTTTCCATCCAAGGACTTGTTAGGATAAACATTCTGGTACAAATGCTCCAATATAGTAGCAAAAATGCGTAATCCCTCACCATCTAGAGGTTGTGCATTCTAATACTGAGACTTTCAACTGGATAAAAGTCTTTCCTTAGTACCTGCATACCAGTCTTGCAGCTTCTGTTTCATATACTTATACCCCATAAGGGGCGCGGTGATTTGCCATCCTGGCCGTGCCGTGCTGACAGGATCCAGCGCTCCGTCGGGCCCCAGCTTAGCCTCTCTTCCTTCCTTCAGATAGCCTGTATTTCTCCCCTACCTCATCGCTTTTCATACAACCTCTCCCACCTTCTTCTCAAGCCAACCGTCCTGGATCGGGGCTGAGGGGGATGGGGACAACGTTCAATAACCCCTGAGCTCCGGTTCGGGATGTTTTTTTTTTAACAACCTGCTTCATCCCCACCCATACCTTCCTCACATCCCCTTTTCCTCTCCTCTTCACAATCTATCTTACGCTGTGCTCAAGGTGGAGCAGCCATGCCGATGGACTGCCAGGCCACCAGGCGGGAGGGGTGGTCCCAAATGGCGCCGCCTGGCTCTGCCAGGCCTGTAAGCACCTCTTGCAGTGCTGGCAACTGTGAGAGGTGATGAGCTATTGCGTCTTGCAAAAAAAAAACAACCCTCAACTTTCCCTGTGTGGTGGAGCGAATGTGAGTGTGTGTATAAGGGGCCATTCTCCCACCTTTTTCCCAATACCCTCTCCCTCCCTCTGTAAGAATGTGTGTGTGAGTGGGAATGAGGTTTTTTATATTTTCTCTTGTATATATATGTATTTGATTTCATGTATTAAAATTCTTTTTTCTTTCTCAGATTGTACTTTGTTTAAAATAATCTTTTATCAAAATTGTTCTTTGTTTAAAATAATCTTGTATCAAAATACTACTTTGCCCTAAGTATAGTTAGCGAACTAAATGTTGAATAGTTTGTTGAAAGACCACTCCAGTAGACGTAATCGCCACCATTTGTAAGGAGTGGTGGAGGTGGTAGGGTTCTGCTAACTGAGCAGAAAGAAGAAATTGTCAAGTCCCGCTAGGACAGAGAGAGAGAGGGCTTTGATAGCTTCAAGACGTTACCAAATTATATTGCATGTTCGAAGGCACCAGTTTTGGTTTGTAATACGCTTGAGATGCCAATACCCACCTGGGTAACACGTGAGCCCTTCCTTCTTTTTTCTTGCTCCTCTTGTTTGCTTTAGGCCTCCTGTTAGTGACTTCTTGTCTACTGTGTGATCGTTAGTGGCAAAGATATTTTGTTGTTAGACTTAGGCTATCCCTTTTACATATACATATAGTCTAATTAAAGGTTGGTTATAGTCTAATTAAGATTGGTATTCTGGTATCTGTCAGATAATATTGTGTGTATAGGAGAATAGCTATATTTATATATATTTGTTGTGTGAATATTTACCCCATATTTTTGTAAATATAACTGTATTCTTTTGTAAAGTAAAGGACTGTATATCAAATTGTATCAATTCTTCCTCGGGGTTCTCAAGGTCCATAAATCCTAGGATAAGGTTGGAACGCGGGTTAGTCTCGATTTTCGGCCTGCTACATTTGGCAGCCGAATAGGGACCTTGAGATCTCGAAACCAGAGGAATTTGATTTGATTGCAGTTCGTCTGTATATTGGTAGAAGTAGTTTGATTGATTTTTCCCTCCTCCTATCCTTTGTTACTAACTTGGGAACAATGGCTGTAGCTGAAACTTTGAGTGAAGAAGTAGTGCGATTGAGACTGGAGTTGAGGAAGAAAGAAGAGGAGTGTGAAATGTTGCGGGGAATGATGAAGGGAATGGAGAATGAAATAACAGGGATGAATGAAAAGACTGATAGGTTGAAGAAGGAAATGGGAGACCGACAGGATCAGATGGACCGACAGATGCAGGACCTATATAACATGATGACAGGGGCTGGACCAGCCCCAGGACCTACAACCCTGACCCCTGCTCCTACTGAATGGAATCCGCTAAATGGAATGGATGGCAGTATGATTGAGTCTAAAGAAGATACTGTGAGTGTTAGGAAAGGGGGTGAATGGAAGAGAGTGGAAAGTAAGAGAGGAAGTAAGCATGGTTCTTAGGTTAAGGATAGGAAGGCGAGAGGGAAGAGTGTGGATTCGCTATACTCAGATGAGGAAGAGAGTGACGATATGATTGGAATGAGTGAGGCCGAGAGTAGCTCTTCGGAGAGTGAATTGAATTTTGATTAGGGAAGTGCCAAGATTGCATGAGGGAAAGAGTATGGATGAGTTCTTCGGGGATTTTGAGCGGTACTGCAAGCTCAAGTACCCGCAGAACAAGGGTCACTGGGTGAGTGTTCTGGGAGATTGTTTGGATGGGAAAGTGTTTGAGTTCTTGCGAGTGATAATGAGTGTGGGAGAGCCAAAGTACGATGTAGTGAAGAAGAGATTGATTGGGCAGGTGAAAGAATGAAAGAGAGTGTGAAGTATAAAAGGGTGAATGAATTTGAGAAGGCTCGAATGGGGAAGAGTGAAAGTGTGAATATGTATGCACATAGGCTTGAGAGTATGGCAAGAACGAGGTATGGTGATGATGATGTAAATGAATGTAGATCACTCATGAGGAAGTTTTTGGACATGATCCCGCGAAAGGTGAGTGAATGGCTGAGTGGAAAGAGAAAGGAGAGAGTGAGACTGACAGGTGAACGGTTGATGTGGGAGGATGTGTTGGAACTGTTAGAAGATGGACGATTTGATGATGAAAGCGATCTAGAAGAGGATGGATGGTACAGTGTGAATGTTGGGGGTAAGAAGCCCAGGAGCTTTTATCCACCCCAGCAGTCAGTCAGCTACAGGGATGCCCTGAAGGCTGCACCAGCTGGAGTGATGTTGAACTTCCTGGGCCGGCAGAATGGATGGGTAAATGGAGGGTGGTCGAACGTAAGGGGGCAGATGAATTTCAAGCGTGGGAACGGATATATGAGAGAGAAACCGAGGTATGTCCCAGCAAACGAGAGACCGAATGGTGGGAGAAAGATTGTGGAATGTCGTCGGTGTGGAAGGAAAGGTCATATGTTGACAGAATGTAGGTGGACATCTGGTGCATGTTTTGGGTGTGGTAAGAAAGGGCATATGATAAAGGATTGCCAGGAAAGTGTGAAAGAGTGCTTCAAGTGCAAAGAAATAGGCCATTTGAAGGAAGATTGTCCGAGGTTGAATGGTGGAGCAACTGCTGGGGGGAGTGTGAAGTATGCATGTGGTAATTGTGGAAAGGCTGGTCATTATGCAAGGATGTGTCGTGACCAGAGGAATGTATGTAGCTATTGTGCGATGGAAGGACATTCAAGTGAAAAGTGTTGGATTAGACTGAGAGCGCAAGGTGTGAATGGGAAGTCTGAAGCGGGAAACTGAATGGTAAGAGGGTACCTGCTGAAGTATCCTCTGGGTGCATGAGTGTGAGTAATGTGTTGGTAAGTCTGTCTAGTGTGAAAGTGCTGTCTGGTAGGAAGTATGAGTGTCTGAGTGTGAAGGTGGAATTGAATGGAATTGAGTGTTTGGCTTTAATAGATTCTGGATGCAAGGCGAGCTTGGAGTATAAAGATGTGTATGACAAGGTTAGCGAGAAAGCCCTCCTGTCTGAGTGCAAGGGAAGTTTGGTAGGTATTGGTAATAGGAGAGTGCCTGTGATTGGAATGATAAGGTCAGCTGTTCGAATGCATGGTATGATGATGAATGAATGTGAATTTTCTGTGATTGATAAGGTGAGTAGTGAGTATGGTGTGATTTTGGGCTATGATTTTATGAAAATGAATCGTATGGTTGTGCATCCTGCGAGTGATCAGATTGAGAGAAAGATTGATAAAAATGGGGTGTATAAGTTGTATGTAGGGAAAGATGGTAGCGTTTTGAGGAGTGTGTTTACTGGTATTGAGGTGACTGCTATGGAGAATGTAAGGCTTGTGAAGGGTGAAGAGTGTCTGTTAAGAGTGAGTTGGAGTAAGGATGTTAGTTTGAATGTGGGTAAGAACACTGTGATATTGGATGGAAAGGATGCGTGTTATAAGGTAAGACGTGTTGCCTGTGTGTTTGATGGCTTGATGAGAATGAATGATCCTTTTGTATGTGTGCAGGCGGACCCCATTGTGAAAGGGCAGGTTGGTCATTCCATCCGAATTCAACAAGGGACATTTAGTCACCATCACTGATTTTGATGAAAATTGGTATACAGGTTGATTTTGATGAGAGAAAAACAATGAGACACTTCCCAGCCCTCAATTTTGAATAGCTCAAAAGTTATTTATGTGAGGGGAATCGAAGTCGGAGATGTACTGGGTCACCTCTCCACTGTCATTGAGGTAGGTATGGATGATAGTACGGATGTCAGGGTGAATGTTGCAGGGGAAAAGATGTGTGAATGGACGTATAATGAAGTGAAGAGCATGGTGGGATTGGATGGATATTTAACTGAGTATGAAAGGGAGGATGTGTATCAAATGATATTTGAACGAAAGGGAGCCCTCAGTAAGGGTGATCTGGATTTCGGGGTTGCAAAGCTCCTGGAATTCAAGATTGTCCTAAAGGAGGACTCCCCAATCTATCAGCGGCCAAGGCATTTCCCACGTCCGGTTGCTGATGAGATTGAGGAGCAGTGCTTGGAATTGGAGCAATTAGGGGTGATTGAAGAGAGCGAGAGTGCATGGAATAGTCCAATTGTACCTGTACGTAAGCCAGATGGAAGATTGCGTCTGGGATTATAGAAAGGTGAATGAAAAGACTGTGAAAGAAAGGTTTCCGATGTGTGTGGTATCTGAGTGTGTGTATAGTATGCATGGGATGGAGTGGTTTACGAAACTGGATCTGGTATGGG
This sequence comes from Ceratothoa steindachneri, assembly GCA_963969495.1. Taxonomy (NCBI): domain Eukaryota; kingdom Metazoa; phylum Arthropoda; class Malacostraca; order Isopoda; family Cymothoidae; genus Ceratothoa; species Ceratothoa steindachneri. The sequence goes on along the minus strand of OZ018331.1, from coordinate 4,000,965 downwards.
GGTATTACCAGATGCCCATTGCTGAGGAGATTCGGCCGGTAACTGCCTTCTCTTCCTCAAAGAGGCATTACCAGTTCCAGAACCTCAGCTTTGGGTTGGCTAATGCTCCCGGAGCCTTCCAGCGGGCAATGAATGTTGTGTTGAGTAAGTTTCCGAGTAAGAATGTGATGGCGTTTATAGATGATATTTTGATTATGACTGAGACTTTTGAGGAGCATATGAGATTGGTGAATGATGTGTTGAGAACGTGAGAGAGTGTTGGTGTGAAGGTGAAAGTGGCGAAGTGTGAATGGTTTGCCAAAGAAGTGGAATTCCTTGGGCATATGGTGAGTGAGAATGGGTTGCGAAAATCACCGAAGTATGTTGAGAAGGTGCGAATGTTTCCTAAACCGGTGACTGTGAAGCAACTGAAGTCATTTTTGGGTTTGGTTGAGTTCCAGCGAAAGTTTATATGTGATTGTTCTGGTGTGAGTAAGCCTCTGACTGAGTGGATGGGCAAGAAAGGTAGTACGGTTGTCAGGTGGAATGATAAGATGAATGAGGCGTATGAGAGACTGAAAGAGGCAGCGGCTGAAGATGTTGAATTGGCTTACCCAGATTATAGTGTAAATGCTAAAATGCTTGAATTGTATACAGATGCGAGTGGGTATTGTATGGGAGGTTTTCTGATGCAAGAGCAGCGTTTGAATGGAGAGAATGTCAGGCGAATAATTGGGTATGTATCCAAGGCTATGAATGTTGCAGAATGAAAGTATTCGACTGTGGAACGAGAGGTAGCTGCGATAAGATATTGTTTGAAAGTGTTGCGTCCATTTTTGTATGGTGTGAGGTTTGTGATCAAAACAGATCATCAACCTCTTGTGTATCTGGAGCGTATGAAGTGGGCTGATAGTAGGATTGCAAGTGACTTTGACTATGTGATTGAGTATGTGCCTGGTGAACGGAATGGAGTGGCTGATTTGTCAAGGTATCCTGGTACGAATGATGAAAATGTGTGTGGAGTGAGTGATCCTGAGTATTTGCCGAAAGGGATTATGAATGGAAAAGAGAGTAAGGGTGGTGGTGATTCCTTGTTTGAGAGTTTATGGAATGGTTTGCAAGATTTGATTTTTTGATGGAGTAGATGTGAGATTGCCCGATAGTGTGGATGATTTAAGGAAGGAGGTGATGAATGAAGTGTGTAGGAAGCCTAAAATCATTGGTATGGCAAAGGTGCGGAACTTCATGAAAGAATTGAGAGCGATGTGTATGCAAGGGGTCCCGCCATTTCAGGAAGTGTTGATTGTAGTGAGTCGTTTGTATGGAGTGATTGTTTATGTGCACTTTGGTGGTGAGAGGCCGATTGTGTACAAGGATGAGAAGATGAAGGGTTTGAATCCTAATGTCGTACATCTGCAATGTTTGAGCGGTGTGCACTACAATTGGGTGATTGAAAAGTGTTCATATATAAGAGAGAAGAATGATTGTCTGGATGAAGATGAGTGTGTTGCGAGTGATGATATGGGAGTTAATGACAGCGTGGATATCAGTGCTGATGTTGGTGTGCTTGTTCCTTCTGTGTATTGCAAACATGGTGCACCTGATATGATGGAAGCAAGAGTGAAAGTTGGTGAAAGGTTGTTCTGTGGTTTGATTGATACTGGAGTGCAAGTGTTGTTAGTGAATGAGAGGATTCTGAGTAAGTATGATGAGTTTAGATGTTGCGAACATAAACCTGTGAAGTTACGGATAAGTGGATTAGGGAATGGCATGATAGTGGCATGGGAACAGATTAGTCTGAAAGTGAGTTTGGGTAATGGTGTGAATGTGAAGCATGACTTTGTGATTCTGAAAGATGAGCAAATGCCGTGTTGTTTCTTGCTTGGTGTAGACTTTATGAGATTGAATGATTTGTCTTTGGATGCTGATAAGGATTTTCTTATGGAAGGTGAATGTGAGATGATGAAGTTGAATGAGTGTGCGAAGAATGTTGTCAAATTTTGTGGCATGATCGAGTTGGTCATGGATGATGAGAATGAGATTTTAAGCGATGATGATATTCTAGAGATGCAAGAGATGTGTCTTTTTGTTAGTGAGTTGAAGAGGTGTGTAATGACGCGTGTTGATTTGAATGAATGGCCAGAGTGTTTAAGTGATTTTAAAAGGTATGCTCAGGATTTTGTTGTTTGTATGGATGTTGTATATTTTGTGAGGCATATGAAGGGTGGTGATGATATGTATGTACCTGTGATGTCCTTAGTTGGTATGATTGGTCTGGTGAAGGTTGTGCATGATAATTATGGGCATATGGGTAAGTTTAAGCTGTGGGAGTGTATGAAGGAGCGTGTGTTCCACCCGTTTCTGAGAACTGTTGTGAATGATGTTGCAACTACGTGTGAAAGGTGTCAGAAGCGAAAGGTGCAAGGTGTGCAAGTGAAACCACCGATGTTGAAAGTTGATGCGAAAGTACCGTTTGAATTGGTAGTGATTGATTGTGTGTCTTTGCCGCGTAAGAGTGCTGGGAATGTTGGTATGGTTGTGATGGTTGATCATAAAAGTAAGTTTGTGTATGCAGCGCCTGTGAGAGATAAAAGGTGTGTGACTGTTGCTCGTGTGGTTGAGCAGTTGTTTTTTCCTATGTGTGTATGGAAGCCTAGAAGATGTCTGAGTGATAATGGGCCTGAATTTGTAGGCGAAGTGTTTGAGCAAATGTTGAGAGAGAATGGTGTGGAGCATGTGAGAACAACTCCGTATGTACCGTCTTCAAATGGATTGGCTGAATGGACTATAAGAACCTTGTGTGAGATGTTGAGAATGATGAGTACGACAGTGAATGACTGGGATGTGTGTCTGGGGAGAGTGTTGTGGGCGTATAATTCAACTGTGCATAGTGCAACTGGAATGTCCCCATGTCAGTTTGTGATGAATTTTGAAAGGCGAGTGAAAGATAGGTTTCGTTTGAGTGAAAGTGAGCAGAGTGTATGGTGTGAGGCGCATGAAAGGTTCCATTCATTTGAATTAGGTGCAAAAGTATTTAAGGTGAAAGAAGTGAAGGATAGGTTGAATGTGTCAAAGATGAGTGAGAAGTTTGATGGACCTTGTAGAGTTGTGAGGGTTTGGGAAAATGGGGTGACGTATGTTTTGGAGAGTTTGAATGACGGTATGACTGAGAGAGTGCGGGCTCATCAGAGTCAGTTAAGGAGATGGAGAGTACCTCCTGACTACCTGGTGAGCCATCCGGTGTATGAATTGTGTAGAGAGAGAGATAAAGTGCATGATGATGAGATTGAATGTGATAGTATGGATCTGTCTGGGAAAGAGCTTGTCTTGGTCTCGAGGAGTAGAAAGCGTACAATGAAGAGTGAAAGGAAGAATGCAAGTCTGAATGAAAGTAAGTCTGAGCAGAGTGTTTCTGGTATGGGTGATCTTGAAAGGGAGATTGAGTTTTTGCGTAAACAGGTGAGTGATTTGGCTGGTATAAGTAGACGAGTGAATGAGCTGCCTGTGCCTGATTTTTCTGGTTTTGGGAACAGTATGAATGATAGTGTGTTTGGGCAGAATGAACCTAGTGTGGCTGATTTTTCAGGTTTTACGAATGGTAATAGTAGGGATGAGTTTGATGTAGTGAATGATGAAGTGGCTGATTTTTCAGGTTTTACATATGGTAATAGTAGGGATGAGTTTGATGTAGTGAATGATGAAGTGGCTGATTTTTCAGGTTTCTGGTGGGAACCAGTCGAAGGGGTTTCTGGTATGCGTGTTGAGAATACAGGGGATGTGAGTGACCTGTCTGTTTCGCAAGAATGTACCTTGAGTTGGATGAGAGCTGTGAATGAGGAGCTGATGAATGGGGTTATGAAGAGTGAAGGTTCTGAACAGAAGAGTATGAAAGAATTCTGTCGTGAGATGGGAGAACTGGTAATGAGGGCTAAGAGTATGGTTGACGAGATGATCATTAGTGACGATGAGACCTACTGTGGTTGAATGGCTTAAGGAAGGAGGGGTGTGGTGGAGCGAATGTGAGTGTGTGTATAAGGGGCCATTCTCCCACCTTTTTCCCAATACCCTATCCCTCCCTCTGTAAGAATGTGTGTGTGAGTGGAAATGAGGTTTTTTATATTTTCTCTTGTATATATATGTATTTGATTTCATGTATTAAAATTCTTTTTTCTTTCTCAGATTGTACTTTGTTTAAAATAATCTTTTATCAAAATTGTTCTTTGTTTAAAATAATCTTGAATCAAAATACTACTTTGCCCTAAGTAAAGTTAGCAAGCTAAATGTTGAATAGTTTGTTGAAAGACCACTCCAGTAAACATAATCGCCACCATTTGTAAGGAGTGGCGGAGGTGGTAGGGTTCTGCTAACTGAGCAGAAAGAAGAAATTGTCAAGTCCCGCTAGGACAGAGAGAGAGAGAGGGCTTTGATAGCTTCAAGACGTTATCAAATTATATTGCATGTTCGAAGGCACTAGTTTTGGTTTGTAAAACACTTGAGATGCCAATACCCACCTGGGTAACACGTGAGCCCTTCCTTCTTTTTTCTTGCTCCTCTTGTTTGCTTTAGGCCTCCTGTTAGTGACTTCTTGTCTACTGTGTGATCGTTAGTGGCAAAGATATTTTGTTGTTAGACTTAGGCTATCCCTTTTACATATACATATAGTCTAATTAAAGGTTGGTTATATAAATTTTGATTGGTATTCTGTTATCTATCACATAATATTGTGTGTATAGGAGAATAGCTATATATATATATATATATATTTGTTGTGTTAATATTTACCCCATATTTTTGTAAATATAAGCTGTAAATATAACTGTATTCTTTTGTAAAGTAAAGGACTGTATATCAAATTGTATCAATTCTTCCTCAGGGGTTCTCAAGGTCCATAAATCCTAGGATAAGGTTAGAACGCCGGTAAGTCTCGATTTTCGGCCCGCTACACCTGTATTATTAATGGAGCCGTCCTCGGGCAGCTCCCCTCGCCCCCCCCGAAATGTAGGTCCCCCCTTGTGCTTGTGCAGGGGACCCTCCATATTTCTCTAACCGGAGAGGAGGCTTACTCATCTCCTTCGCCTACGGGTGCAGGGATCTCCCCCTCACCCCGTTCTCTGGAGGTGCTTTCAGGCACCTCCCTATTTCCTGCGGCAGGCCCTCCTTTTCTTTCTAAGAGGACTGCCAAGAAAGCCAGCATGCAGCCGATTGCCGACTGCCCCTTGTGTAAGCGGCTCAGTAGAGCAAGCCCCCTTAGGTGGGAGAGGGAAGCCAGGCCCCTTCGGTCGCTTCCCTCAAAAGACCTGCTGGCAAGAATTTTAAACCTTACCGGGGTCAAGGCATGTGCCTCCCCACACAAGACTGGCGACACTGCCAATGGGACCTGCGATGTCCTGGGAGAGGATGGCCAACTGGAGGCCCCTCCTGTGATAGACATGGTCCTTGAGGAAACCCAGCCTCAGACGGTAGGGCCTTCCATGGGGGGGGGGAATCCGGGCTTGGCGCCAAACACCGAACCCGAATCCGCCCCTATGCAAGGTCCTCCTCAAATGGCTATGGTTTCTGAGGCAGTACAAGGAGGGGAGGGATCTCCTCCGAATGGTGCCCCTGCGACCACCAGGACCTTCTCCATTTCGGGAGAAGGACCTGGCTGAGGCCGGTCCATCTGGCCTAGGGGCTTCTGCCAATGGAGGTGAGAAGTGGGTTCATTCCCCGCCCTCCTCTCCAAAAAAGAAAAAGACTAAGAAGACTCGGGGCTTCTCTCCATCCGCGGGGGCTGTAGGGACGGATGGGTCTGCTTCCACTTTGGCAAGGGACCAAGCCAAGATCGGCGCATCCGGCCCCTCTGCCCCCCTGGGTGTGGAGCCCCTGACTATGACAAAGATGAAAAATGCACAGGGCGGAGCCTCGATGACATCGGGGCCCCTGATTCAGAGGTTACCTGGCATTTTCAAGCCCGCTGGATTCAAATGCTTCCTCATTATTCAATCCACTGATGGCACCATGTTGGCCAAGGGCAACATGATCCATCAGAGGAGAAGATTAGTTAGTGCAATTGGTAGAGAGCCGAAGGTGACCCGTTTCTCGGACGGGAGCCTTCTGGCGAATCCGGCTGAAGCGGCCAAGATAAGTGCTCTTCGGACGCTTGATGGCACCCCGGTGAGTGTGACACCGCACTCTACCATGAACTTTGTGAAAGGAGTAGTTTATGTGAGGGAACTCGTTGACTACTCCATTGAGGACATCACCTTAGAGCTGGCCCACCATGGGGCGGTCAAGGTCAAACGTGTGATGAGAAAACAGGGAGGGGCCTTGAGACCCACCCCTACACTCTTTGTCACGTTCGACTGTCACAAGCTCCCTGAGTCGGTGCATGCTGGTTGGTACCGCTACCGCATGGGAATGGCACCACAAGAACCATCATCAGTGGAGGAAGATGACAAGTCAATGGGAATGGCTGTATCCTCACGACCAGGCCCAAAATTAATTTGCGATTTCAAAGGCAACTGAAAATTTGGGTAAATAGTGAGAGTATGTCACCTTTGTATCAGGACTTGATACACTTATTGGAGCAAAACCAACAGGAAATTTCATTGGTCCAGCCACTCCTGTAGACATGTAAGTACCAGTCAAATTAGTACAAAAAGTCACATTCGGGGTACTCCTAAGAGGAATAGAATCAGTTATATACACAGAAGTACTTGTAAATACAGGCATAGAGCTCTCAAAAGCAGCCATTCAGATTTGCAACTCATGCAGTTGCCTCATCATCTTGGAAATCGCTGCATCCTTAGCAGCAAATCCCTCTTCTGTCTCTCTGAGTTGTATCCTCTTTAGAACCTTGTCAAGAGATCTATCCTGAATTGCAATAGTCACCAAACCAAATCAAGAGCCACCAAAATAATTTGGTCCCGGTTCTAAGCACCAAAATTTATATGTAACGAATTCCGCTGGTTAATCAGCATAACCCTCTACACAAGCTCCAACTCGATCCACAGATCTTGGTTGGTCAATCTGCCACTTATCCTCTGGGCACCACCTTCATATTCTGGCATGAAGGCAATACTTTCTTTCACATCTCTAACATTAGATAGAGAAAAAAATAGGAATCCTTCAATTATATTTAATGAGAAAAATCCCCAACAAACTTATCTACCCTAATACATATATATAATTCAAATTATGGCTATTAAGTATATACAACTATTTACATTTAGAAACCAGAACAATAATATATATTTTAATTTTGATACATACACTAGGTACCAGAACCAGGTGAAAGTCATGAAGAGAAAGGAGTCAGACGAGTATTTGATCAAAATGCCATAAATTGAAAATTATATACAGGGATACTAGTTCCTTTCTGAAAAACAGTTAAGTACATGTATTTCAATAGTGCTCTATGCTGCCTTCCTAACTTCTAACCTAACAAGACCCAAGCCCACAGTAGCACAACATAGTCAATGAACACAGTCACAAGACTAGTTTTAAGAATAAGATGAGTGCAAATAAGTTCAGTATTGACTTATTGAGGTCACTTGCTAAACTCTAGGACACCTTTTTACTAAACCAGAATCAATAGTACATAAAAAGATTGACACTATGCAGGTTCCCTACATTCATTATAACCGTGAGAGATAATACATTGGCGCAATTTTCAAATTTCTGAATCATTGAAAGTGACCTGCTTTGCTCAAGTTCCCTTCGGCTAAACTTTCAGTGCCCTAAAAAAAAAATAAGTGGCTTTTATCTTTACATAAACTAAACTATATAATGAATGATGTAAAGATATATAAGTAGAATTATAAATTAATCAGTGTCACGCAAGACAAACATAATAAAAAAAAGGCCATGCAAAGCATAATAGATATTATCTGAGAGCACCTAGTTGGAAATAAGTGCAGCTAAAAAATGCAAGCAGACTCGAAAAAGCTAGCTAATTCTACACATTACAGGTCATCCTTAAACGAAAGGTTATAATTAACTTCATGGAAAACTGAAGGAGAGAGTACAGACATTTTTTACAATTTATATTTGCCCATTTCATTGTGGGGGTACAACCCTCACAATTAAAGGAGGGTATGGGATGAAGCCTCCCATTTCAAAATTACCTTAAAAAATTATATATAATATATGATGCAATTGCAATAGCCTAACAAAAAATAAAACAAAACCCCCAAAGCACATTTTTTTAATTTGCTAAAAAAATATATAGGTATATATTTACTAAAAAATTGAGGGTGGGCATAATCCCAAATTTAACCAAATTATTTGTTTCCAGAGTGTAATTATTGACCAATGAAATCAACTTGAATTAATTTTCTGAAACTATAAATTTTACAATTATCAGCGATAGTAAATATTTGCTATTTTTATTATCATTAGACAAAATGGTGTCCCTTCCAAATTTAACTAATGAACAAATGAAACTAGTTCAAGATTTAGAAATAGAGATGATGTCAGATATGTATACAAGAATGACGAACAGTTGCCATAAAAAGTGTATACCAACTAAATATATAGATTCAGAATTGGGAAAAGGAGAAGCTGTTTGCATTGATAGGTAAGTTATTTCTTAAATTTTGGAATTGAAATATCCAATAGTAGGGCTGTAATATTATTGACCAGCATATGGTTTAACCCATCCGCTGCTCAAGGGCTTTTTGAGGCCTCTGACTCAGTGCTAGGTATTCACCAGAGGGCCTTTTGTGGCCTTGTAGTGATCGAACTACACATAGGTAGACCTCTGGCACCAAAATTGCTGGATTCAATAGTACCAAAATATACCTCAACAAAATGGACTCAAATTGGTCCTATTAAATCCAAGCATGCCTTATTAAATATATATAATGTAAAGATTCAATATTGTATGAGAAATAGGATTGGATTTGTAAATATATATATATATGTAAGCCAACAAGCGTGAGACAGAGAGGAGCAAAGGAAAATGGTTAAACTCCTGCAATTGATAAAGCTGCCCAAGTTGTGTCTCGAGATAGAATGATCAAAGTTGGATATTTAAGGAGGAGCCCGAGTAAACACAGCTATTGACCATAAGAGATGGTGCAGCAACAATCCTATCAAATTATACAAATAAGAGTTTATCATTTAAATGTATACACCCCCACAGGCTTCCTAGCCCTGTCCAGAGGGTGGAGAAATGACCATAATGGAGGTAGGATGTCCCATGGTCATCTCTAGGCCACACCCTCTGCATTAAAAGTGCACATGTAAATAAGAAAAGAAGAGGGAAGACAGACGATTGTAACAAAGTCATTCATGTTCACGCTCCAGCCTAAATCCTCTCAGTCTTGTCTTGTCCTTAACTTGTACTTGTGTTATAATATATAGACTACTAGTCTCCCGCCTAGTATGCTCTGTGTAGCGCCACTTGCATCATAAGTTTACATTATTAGAATAAACAGTTTATTTTCGTATGTCCATCTTTGCCTTGAACCTTCAATAACCCCAGGCAAGTAGAAGAACACTGTAAGATCATTTATCCTTTGAATCAGATAAATAATTTGCTGTAATGCCATCCTTCACCTATAAACTGCAACTAGTGGTGCCCTCATAAGGTGGTGGTTTACAGAAACATCTTTCATTCACATACCATTGATTGATTCACCATTGTCAGGACCTATATAACTGGTAACCTTGTCATCTACTATACCATTTACCTAACTCCCTATAACTGGCGACCCCCACCCCCCCCTATAGCCTTTTACGGTTTAAACTTGTTCACCCCAAATTTTATGATTCATCCATTTTTTGGTTTCACACCCTTATGTTAGTGATTAATCATCCGATTAAAAAATAATCCCCTACCAGAAATGGCTGGATGAGTATATGAAGTTGACTCACAACCATAGACAGCAGTGGTCCAACATCACATCTTTGGATGGGGTTTGGCCATAAAAAAATGGGTCAAATGACCTTTATTTATTAGAAAAGGTAGAAAGGTATAGATAAAACTGAGGGGTCAGTGTCCAGGCTAATACCATGATCGACTCTGACCCCAATTAAAATATATAAATGATTTAGGTTCTCATCTGATGGGCTCCCGTGGTGGTTGGCCGAGTGTGAGACAGCCCTCAAACAGAAGCATTATGCCTATATTTCCATCAATAAAATAACTAAATAACCCATCTTTCTTATTTCTAAGATTACAAGCATTGGTATAAAGACAACTCGGCCCTCATATCCCTGAAGCACCTCTTTTAGCCTGTATACATTCCACACCTCTTTATTGGTTTCATTTCCTAGCCACACCCTGTACTCCTGTATTTCCCTGATCACTATCAGTAACTAGTTTCTTGCCTATAAATACCTAATGACACTATCTAACCCCTGTCACAACACCTCAACCACAGCCTGGCATAGATGTAGTCTATCCATTGCATACAATCCCTTATTCCCATAAAACCCATTACAAATATCTACAAACAGCAATCCCAACTCCTCACACAGGCCTTTCACATATTCATTCCTATTGCATGTGACAACCATGAAACAATGCTTTTCACTTTCCTTTTACTCATCCTTTCAACAAACCTTTTGTACCTCTGTCATAACTCACATGAACCCACCTTCTTTACATCATCTACTGTCATATTCATAATCATAACTGCATCTCCCAGATAACAGACTATCATACCTCTCAGACACATCATTTACACCAGTACCTGGCAAACAAACCCCCAGTCCCTTCCATCTGCTCACACTCAACTCTAATCTGAGAGTCACCCATCACACACACCTCAGTCATCCTCCTAGTCTCCCTAAGTCTAGCTTTACCCTCCCTCTTATTCTCATTCAAACTACCACTTTCTGTTACAATCACATCAGACAAATCCCTTTCAGCCTCTTCCTCCTTCAGGGCATCAAATCTGTTAATTAATCTAACAGGTTCCATATCCCTCTTACTCACACAGCTATCTATATTCACTCACCATTCATCTTCACTTACATCAGTCACTTATTTCTCTCTAGTCTCTAATCTAGGCCTATCTTCCTCCATCCTGGTCCCAGCCACACTTTTCATGCATACACTGGCATCCCTTCTCAATTCATTAACCAATTTACTTAACCTCTTACATTCATCACACAACTGACTCACCAGTCACCTCTTCTTTCAAAGCTACATTTACACTACTCACATAACATAGGCGGCATTCGGACAAATTAACCCCACAAGTATCACAAAGTTCATACAGACTACTTTCATCAAAGGGCATATTCACTGCATCCAAAGAGACAGCCATACTTAGTTCTCCTTCTATTTATTATTCTAAGATTTATGAAATTCAACTCTAATCTATGAACCAACCTTTATGTTAATTTGCTAAATTTAAAATAAACAAAGCCTAAATAAAAATTTAGCAGGAAATTCTTTTTGCAAAGTATATATACATACAGCACCTAAGTTCAAAACTTCTCACCAAGATACCCAACAATGTAAGCAAAATTTTGAGCTTCCTGCAACAAAAATTTATCTTAATTATTATAAAAGTTTACAACCTATTTAAATTATTCTCATTAACAACTATATTCTGTCCTAAAATACCACTTTATCACAATACAAAAAATATGAAAAATTTATTAAAAAAAAAATCATTGAATAGAGAGCTTGTGGTAATCCATTCCACTAATCTACCACTCTGTTGGTACAAAAATACTTTCTCACATCTAACCTACACCTCTTCTCTTTTTTTCAAGTTGGGGCTCATAGTCCATTATTTTATAAGATTTTTTAAAATAATAGGGCCAATATTCAGTTAGAATGTAAAAATGTAATGCATATTAGTTCTGTAAAAAAAGAAGAAAAGAATAAGTGTTATATGCTTCCAAAAGATTTTTAAAAACTTCTAACATTCAACTCAAAGAACTTGCTAAAACTAACTTCTCTATCCCAGAACAAATTTTAAAAAGCTCATTCATATTGCCTCACACACTTTCTTTCAAATGAGAAAATAGTTAACACCTTCAACCTATGTACATTTTCAAGGAGCTTCAGGGAAGGTATCATCTTTGGGCAATTTTCAAAGAGAGTGGCTGAAAATAAGTGATTTATGGAAACAACAACAACGATCATTTTGGGAAATTAAAGAAAAATGCTTTTATGTAAAACTGCAGATCAGTAATTTAAGACAAACGAGAACCATGTATCTTTTCCCCAGTCTAAGCTAGTGCTTTTTTGTTCTACATTTATAAAAGGACCTTTTTATTTTTTCATTGCTTGATTTTACCTACATTAGGCCATTGGATAAAGTTTTGTTGCAGTGAGGAATAAAACCACTGTTTTATGCTTGGGTATTTCTTGACAAATAGAGCATTTGTGAGATAGCCTTCTATGTGTTTCTCTCCATCCATATGTTGGCACATTGGCTTTTGTATCCCTCCACACCCTTTCTGTTCTGGGTGCTGGCCCCAGTTTTGGAATCCACAAAATTCCGCCTGGGGCTTGTCATTGATATTTTGTTTTAATTCACCCCAAAAATGGCTTATGGGGGGGTTTAGATAGGTTAGTTCTTTTTATTTAAAAAAAAAACCACTTAAAACTAAATGTGCTTGAATAACCTAATACCTGTAAGCTATATTGTAGTTAAATTTTTATTATTTTATAATATTCTTGAATCAATGCAATGAAACATTTTTTTCACAAGGCTTATAGCATTATAGAGGTAGGAAATAATAGGGTCAATATTCAGTTAGAATTTAAAAATATAATGCATATTAGTTTTGTAAAAAAAAAAAATAGAAAAAGGAAAGAATAAGTGTGCTATATGCTTCCAAAAGATTTTTAAAAACTTCTAACATTTTTTGGCATGTACCCGCACAGTTGATGACAGAAGACTGTACTCTACAGAACTAAAATAATAATAAATATCTGAAGTACTATAATATGTAGTATCAGGGCACTTGATTTAAGATACATAAATATGTGATAGGTTTTAGAAAGAAACTCAAAATTAATAGAAAAAGTTTATTTTTGCTATTTTGTAACAATGGGACAAATTGAAAAAATATCAACCTGTGAGTTTATTTAAGATACATCTGTAATAGGCTTTTAAAAGAGATCAAGAGTTCTATAGATACTTGTATTTTTCCATCTTTATAAACACAATTAGGAAAAATGGCAAACATAAATGTTTGATTCGTCGATTCTGGCTATTGTTTCCCATCACTGATTGGCCAGTATATAGGCTAGAAAAACACTCAACAAAGCTAAAAAATACTGAAATATAGTCACAAAAAATTGCTATAAAAAGTGCACCACTGTCCTTAAAAATTACCCATCTTTGTTGCGCTCCTTTGCACTGACTATAGCAGGTTGATATCATGTCTAAAGTGTGTGAACTATGCTTCTATACAGTGCTTTAAATGTGGCCAGATATACGAGTTATATAGTTAAAGGATAATCACTTTGTAATTTTGAATAAGAGTGGTATACCCATTTAAGACTACTAAAGCCTGTAATACTTCTTTGTATTATTGTAATAGTCCTCTAGTAGTAATATTCTGATGACAGAGTCTATCACTCTATATAAAGTCACAAAGCCTGTAATATTGCATCATATCATTGTAAAAGTGTGCTAGGAGTAATATTTTGATGATAGAGAGGGTCTATAGCATGTTATAAAGTCACAAATAGACAATATTTCAACCCATTGCTGAAACACAATAATTCTACGATGCCATGTATTTGTTGAGAGTCAGATTGTTACGCTCGCTTGTGTGTTTTACAGTAAATTGACATAAAATCCCCATCAGATTTTTTTGACATAAAATGTATTTTTCTGGCATTTTTAGGCTTAGCATCAAGTTAGCTTTACATTTTTGTGAGCACAGCTATCCCGAAAAGTTAGCAATATTGGGTGAAAATAAGCAATTTGTGCAGACACTGACAAGTTAGGTTAGAAATGGTGCCTCTGATAATTATCATACATCTAGCAGTACCAATGTTAAAAATACTAAAATACCACTTGATTCCACACCAATTATATTTTAATTCGTAAAATAAAAAAAAGGCTAGTATAATGCAAACTTTCTTTGGGATCTATATGTCTTAATAGGATTGAAAGGGCTCAGTAACCTAGAATGAATGCCATCATGCCCAGATGCCTAATTAGTATTCAAATCAATTATAAGCCCTTTAATTATTTCCTTATCTACATTCATGGTATTCAACATCTTGTCCTCTGACCTAGAACTATCACAAATTAAACTATCATCAGTGGAACTATATTATGTTATATATCCTCTCTAAATCCTAAGTTCTCATCCTCAAAATCACAATGCACTCACACAATCCACAGATAACAGTTCCATACATTCAGCCATTTTGCACAAAAGCAACTAAATTGTAAAACTAATTCAAGTGAAAAAACTCCCACCTTAAATCCTTATTCATAATTCAATTTAAGTGAATGGAAAAAAACTTTCAAAAGTGTTTGTTGAGTCAGATTAAGTTTATATGTGTGATAGAATCCAACAAACTTAAACATCTACTTTTCCAGGACATTTCATTAAAATGTCTTTACCATGTGTTTTGGATGAAAGTGAAAAAAAATCAATATCTCTGGTCTCCTGCGTGCCGACCACAAGTCCGACATTAGCAAGCAGCTCAACATCAGATGGATTACTGTTCACAGAGTCGTGAAGAGGCTCAAGAATGGGGAAGAGCTCAAAGATGGACCTCATTTAGCTAGACCAAGTTGTGAACCATTTGGCTGTAAGAAAGGCCTTCAAAAGTGCTCCACAGCTCAAAATAACCACTTGCAAAGAAGAATGCTCATTGAAAGTATGTGAGAACAATGTCAGTAGTGCTATAATTGTCTTCTCAACAACTTGGAGTCATGGCAAATTCTCATTTTTTTTTTCAGCCGATCCGGTTATCAATAAGCAGAATGACCATGTGGTAAGCTTTGGGCATGATATCTCGGTCCACTACGTGTTCATGATCAAACACTTGTCCCCTTTGATGATGCTTAACATCATGGCTTCGGATGCTGATGCTTCTGCAATGTTTCATATCTGGTTACAGGCTAACCGTGACTGATTACATAGACATTTTGGCCATAAAAGTCCTGCCTTGGGTGAGAAAAGTCATGAAGAAGGACAGTATCTTAGCCCACACGGCCAAGACTATGCAACAGTGTTTAGGGTTGAACATGAACTTTTGATCACTGCAAACTTTTGTGTGAGGCCTTCAGGTCTTGCAAGGAGCTGAGTTCACCACCAAGGAGGCACCCAAATTGATTAATATTACAAAATAAACACATTTATATTTTAAAACAATAAAAATGTGTCTAACTGCATCAAAACTATCATTGTGTCTTTTGTTGTGAGCATAATAATGAGTGTAACAGAACTTTTGCAATGCCCAATAAACATAAAAAAAATAGCCTATACAAGGCAGCTCCTATTCCCATCACTTAGTTAAGTCCCACCTAGCATCCTCACCCATAAATCTAATCCAATCTATTCTTAAAACTCTGCAGGAAGGCTGCTTCTATCACATGACTAGTGAGCCTATTCCATTCTTCTACCACTTGATTTGGAAACCAAATTCTACTCTTCTCTTTACTAAACCTAAACCCGACCAGCTTAAATCCATTGCTACATGTTCTATCCTGTTTCTTATAACATTTTACCCACTTAAAAACTTCAATCAAGTCCCCTCAGACTCTTCTCCTTTATAATGTATGAAGATTTAATCTCTTAAGCCTTTCACAAGCTCCTCAACCCATTAATCATCTTAGTCATCCTTCTTTGCACAGACTCAAGCAAAGCAATATCCAGCCTATGATATCAGCACTCCTATTACACTCCTCCCAATAACCCCCAATTCCCTATTAGCTTAATTCCTTGCGATTATGCACGGCTTTCTAGGCCATAGGTCAGAACTTAACAAGACACATAAATCTCTTTTGCATTATAACCTTCCTAAAACTCTCCCATTCAGTTTATAATTATTCAGTGGATTCCAACTACCTATACTAAGTACACTACACTTTCTTATGTTAAATTCCATTTGCCATTTTTCTGCCCATTGGGACAATATGGTCAATTCATCTTGTAATACCTTGTAATACCTCAGGCTGCTAACTCTACTCAAGTCAAGATCATTGACCTTGCGTTGGTCACGTGGGGTGTTTTAGAACCCCTAAATTTTAAGTACTGATATTTCTTAATTGGCAACTCATATTCTTTGCTTCATTCCAGTATTTTCCTGACTCAGTAAATGGGTAAAGCATGTAGTCTTGCTCAGTCATAGCTCAGCTAGTGTGGAGGGTAGACATTTGTTTTGTCTTTAGGGGGCAGTCGCCAAATGAGCTCTTAAAAAAAAATAAATAAATAAATTGTCTCTAGGGGTGTCCAGTTACCCCACCTAACTAATGAAGGTATGTTTAAATGATTTATATCCTTTTCCTATCCAATTTAGAAATGATATGTAGATATAAGTGTACAATATGCACTTATATCATTTTCCTGCAAAATTATATAATTATGCAATGAATTCCTGATATTGCTTTATTTCAGGACTTCATTCCTTATTATTTTACATCTCTTTTGGTCAGCTAAATATAAGTTTAGCTAATGTAAGATTTTTCTATCTTCTTTTTTTAAAAGTAATTTACAAGCTGGAATAATAACCAGAGGTGATAAGGATTCACAACATGATGGCTGAGGTAGAAGTGAGTAGCTGAGAAGAGGAAGAAAGTGTGGAAGGGAATGTTACTGCATCTAACAGTGAAGGTGAAGAAGATTACCAAGAAGAGGATGAGAATGTTCCTTATTCTGAGCATTATGAATCAGACTCAGATAAACTACAAACCATGATTAATACAGTATGCCCTGATAGTGTGTGTACACCCACCGCTGAGCCAATGAGCGAGAGGCAGTGAGATTACTCCGTGGGAAGAGGCGGATGCAGTTCCTACCCTTTTCATTCAGAAGATGCTCTCAGCCACATGATGCACCTAAAGTCGCACAAGTTACTTGCATAAATAGGACTTTTGACCATACAGAAATTTTGAAAATGGACCAAACTACGACCGAATGATAAAGTGCTATACATACGGAGGCCCTTGGTGCAAAAAATTGCATTTTTGAAAAATGTCGCTGCCCTTTTCTTGCAGAACGCCTCATTCAGGAGTAATGTCCAGCACTGCTGAAAGGATGCATTCTTTAAGTCCAGTTAAATTACTAATCTTTTGCTGATACACTTTTGCTTTGATAAAACTCCACACTCCAAAAAATCCAGGGGAGTTAAGTCTGGAGAATGCAGAGGCCAAGATCTAGTTCCTCCATTGATTTGCAAAGTGACTGTTCAGGTAATCTCGGACAATTAAAGCATAATGACATGGTGCACCATCTTGTTGAAACATGACTTTATCAACAATGAACAAGATGTGGTTCTAAAAACTGTTGGAGTATATCAAGGTAGATGTTGCCTGTCACAGATGCTTCATGAAAAAAAATGGGCCATAAATTTTAAATTTGGTTATTCCAAGCCACACATTAACTTTTCGAGAGTCTCTTTTTCATTCCATGAAACCACTTGGTCTTTCATTTGCCCAGATATGACAATTGTATCGATTAACTTTACCATATGTGTGGAAAGTCGCTTCATCATTGAATAAGATGTTATCTAATAGGTTTTAATTTTCAATTTGATCCACAAATTCTGTACACCTTGCAGTTCAATTTTGATAATCTTCTTCATTAAGGGAGTGCAGTAATTGAATGTGATAAGGCTTTTTCATAAGTGTTGGAATGCAAGACCCTGCACAAAGTTCTTGGGTCATTTTCAATTAATTATTGAATTTGTTCTGTTTTATTGGGGTCAATCTTTTTCGGTCTTCTTCCTTTCTTATCGTCTACAGATCCAGTTCTTTTAAATTTGTTTACAAGTAAATGGATCACGTTCTCTGTAGGTTCAGGTTTACTATGCTTTCTTTGGAACTTTTCTCATACTTCATTAAATTTTGCTCCTCTGATACGAGCTATCACAACAAAAATCTGCTTTTTTGTATTCATTATTAAAGGGTTCTGAAAAGGATTGAAAAACAAATTAAAATTTGGGGACACCCTGTACATGGAACATTAGAATTTTGTGCAGAGCACAATTGAACATGATGAACATAATTCAGCAAGAATTTTTCATAAAAGTTTTCAATTTCATCAAAATACGCACTCAATTATGGGACACCTGGTATTTTGCTCTCCTGAACATCAACTGTCTAAATTTGTATATCCTCTACGCTCATAACCCAAGGAATAAACTGAATCACCGCAAATTCATCCAGAATGTACCTATGTCTAACGCTTTGAGAGAACACTTTGAAGAAATCTCAGAACTTTCACCTGCCAAGAACAGTCAGAGCAAGTATTGCAAGAGTGGTAGCTGCAGCTACAACCACCTCTGCAACCTTATATCCATCACGAGGTCATGCAAAGAGATGTGCATTTTGTGTCAGGTCAAAGGATCAAAAGGTGAAAACAGTGTGTAGTACTTGTGGAAAACATGTTTACAGTGATCACAGTTACATAATTATTAGTTGTACTCACTGTGAGAATGCAGGAACAGAGTGTGAATCAGAGTGAACAATAAAGGCTATATAATAAGCTCACATTACTCTTTTTTACCATTTCCATTTAGGAACATTGTAGTTATTTGTGATTAACAAAACTTTTTACTATTATTGCATTTCTGTGTTAACCTTCAATATATAACGTATATTTATGGAAAAAAGCCTATTCTTTATTTCAAAGGGTAATTATATCATTAGTTCATGTTTTGATTTTATGTATATTGTAATGGAGATTGTCTGTTCTGTTATTTTTTGTTCAAATTTCTTTTTTTGACATAGAAAATGGCATTTAAATTTTGTGTTTTTTCATAGGGAGCCACGTCTCCAGTATATGGAGACACCCATAAACTCTTTCTAAGGCTATACCCTGCAATAAATGCATTATCTGAAAACATTAACATATTTTAAAAATATTAACATTAATATTAACATTGTTTTACTTATTTTCAATACTTAGAATTCCAAGAAATTTGGTGTTTCTTTTTCTGTTAAACAGTGGCCGTGTATCCAAATATTGGAAACATCATACTTTTGTGCCTTTATACTAATTTTTTCTCTTATTTTCTGGTAAATACTAATTTATATAAATACTAGTTACTAAATATAATTAATTTCAATTAAGAACTTAGTCCATGATTTATTTTAGTCATTTAATTTAATTTAAAAAATGAGTACAAGAAAAAACTTAGCTGATGAAGATGAAATACAGAGAGCCATGTATGATAAAGAAGATGATTCGCCAGATGATATATCTGTTGATGACACAAATGATGACATAACATCAACCCTCATTTAGTGGATTTAGCGATGATGATGAGTTATTGGATTCGGCTTTGGAAAACTTAATACTGGAGGAACAAAGAGATGAGGGGGAGGCTGAAAAAAAACAGAGGACTCAGATCAGGGACCAAAATGGACACAGTACATTGGCCGGCAAGCGTCGTTCCAATTCAACAGAAATGAAGGCATCCAAATTGGCCAGAATTATGACATCATGCCAGAGAATTGCTTCAAATTATTTGTAGATGATGAAGTGATCGAACATATAGTCAGGAAAACAGATATGTATGCCCAGCAAGTGAAGCAAAAAAGAAATTTATCTGCTACCCCCAATGCCAGACATTCTAAATGAGTAGACACTAGAAAGGAAGAGATAAAAACCTTTTTAGGTATTATTTTATGGATTGCTCTTGGACCCGAAAGGAACCATTGCCTCATATTGGAGTAAGGATCCAAAATACAAGAACACTATTTCTTCCCAAATTAGTCAAAATAGATTTGAATTACATACGCCTTTTTTGAAAATAAAACAGCATTGAAGAGTCACTATATATGAAGAGGAGGCCACCATATGAAGACAGTAAGTTTCACCAGAGGCCAGAAGTATTTTATTGCATAGAAATCATCATAGAACATCTCAAATAATTGGATACAGTGCTTAAAATAATAAAACAGGTGTCTCCAAATATTGGAGACATTTAAAAAATTTTCCCTGTCTCCAAATGTTGGAGCCATGGCAGTCAACGTATTAATGTAAATTGTCTAAAATCCCATAAAATGGCATATCATATGCTTATTTTTTAAATATATGTAATTGGAATATATATTTTGTATTTTTCCTTAATTTTATAATTTGTTTTGAAATGCTATTTTATATTTAAAACAGCCAGATAAAAGGCATTTAGGTTATTCATCAGACACTGCAGAGATGTCCTGAGGCTGATGTATAACTAATTTTTGCATAACTGTAATACTATAAGAATTTTGGGGGGGAGTGTGTAAGCACCCCATGTGACTAAAGCCATGTTCAGAAACCTGAGGTGACTAACGAAAGGTTAATATAAATCAAAAATAATGACGGACCCCAATACTAACCCCCGAGGAACCCCATTAGTAACATTTCCCCCCACTCAGATTTAATCCCAATTATACTAACTCTTTGCTCTCTGTCATTAAGCCATGACTGAATCTACCTAAAAAATAGGTTCAAGAGTGGTTTCATGCCATTCATTATCAATACGATGTGAATGCATTTATCTCACTGATTTACTGAAATATGTGTAAGTTGCTATTTTGCATTGCCAAATGTGTCACTTGTGGAGAGCCACATTTCTCTTCTTCAACACATTTTATTGTATATCTCATGGAGAACGAAATCCAAGCTGTTCACCCTATGGTTCGTTTCTCATTCTGCAAATCTAAGGACTGGTCCTTGTGCGCCCGGCACTGTCCGGGATGTCTTATGCTTCAATTTTTAAAAAAGGCACCATCTGCTCCAGGCCTATGAGCATGGTTGTTTCTGTGCTCATTCTGAACACACTTCCCTTTTTCCCCTTTCTTTTGTCATGCTCCACTGATAAGAGCTGTTGGCACAGAAGGTTCACAACCAACCTTGGCTAAAACCAGAGCTCCACTTTCCTCCTACAGTGGGATCATCTCCCATATAGTGAAATGACCATGTGCCTCCACCGAGTCTACTCATAGGAGGCACATCCCTGAAGGTGGTCATGAGGCTGTCTTCCGGCATTCTTAAAGCTGCCTCCAAAAGCAGAACAGCACCAAAGGAGCTTCGGCTCTTATGTTCCTGTCCAAGGTTGGACTGGGTGGCTCTAAGACTGTGGATCCTCCAAC
Organism: Ceratothoa steindachneri; assembly: GCA_963969495.1. Taxonomy (NCBI): domain Eukaryota; kingdom Metazoa; phylum Arthropoda; class Malacostraca; order Isopoda; family Cymothoidae; genus Ceratothoa; species Ceratothoa steindachneri. Next base: position 3,979,762 of record OZ018331.1, on the reverse strand, counting down.
AGAGACACCCCAGCCTCCAAAGCTGCCCTATTTGCCAAAGGTTTCTAGGCTGAGGGAGGAAAAGTCTTGCATAGTGAGCACAACCTTCCCTGATATGTCCTACAAACAGCACCCAGAGTTTGCTTCCTAAGTGTACAGCCATTCCTGTGAGGGTTTGTCTTCATAGAAGTCCCTCTCATCTCCTCCAACCTAGGCATGGCAGGAATATTCCTTCAATGTAATTGCCACATACTCCAGGCTAATGGGGAGTAGCTGCAGAAGCTCATCTCCTTCTGTTCTCGGTTAGCTTATTTTTATTTTTGCTGGGGCCCATGCTGGGCATATGCCCTTTGCTCACCCTCCCAGGTTATAGTCTTGCTTGTCCACCAACACTTGAATTGGTGAAGAGCAGGAGGATGTCTCCGTTCTTCTATTTTTTTTAATTACCTTCTTTCAGGCAGTAGCAGTGAAACTACACCTAGATACGATGTATGCTGTTATTTCTGTGTACATTTCACCATCAGCCGACTTTGCCTGGGAGATCTCTGCCACATAATCGTGTTGCTGCTGGGGCCAATTCTGCTGCTCAGTAGTCTCTAGAGAGACTACTCGATCAATCCAAGGGGTTGGGTCATTTATGAGCTGGAGATAGTTGTCCTAAATGTCAATGAGTTTACACATCACTGTCCAAGAATCACTTCATTTTCCTGCCTTGATCTATCCCTGTGCTCTCCATATGCCTAGCATGATTTTTGGTGGGAGGTGGTCGATGACCTCCATGTTAGTCATCACTTTCCCATTCAAATATACTTTTCTGGGCTGCTGCCGCCTGAAAGACCATCCAGGTTGTGCTTGGATCAGGCTAGTTGAGTTTAGGTTGGTGGATAAAGCTGTTGATTTCTTGTGGTGGTCACTCAAGTGTGAGACAGCTCTCAAACAGAATTATTATGCCTACATGTGCTATAAGTGCTGCCCAAACAATTTCACTTTAGGCAAATTTTGAAGCATGCCCACCGCTATTTCTGGTGGGCATATATGGGTTTTCACTTAACAAGAAGACCCCTCTTGCAAAGGCATGGAAGTAAGTCAAAAGAATTCTGGGTAAGTTCTCCAGGATAATGGAACCGCACTCTCAGACACTGCATGACTGCTTTCTTTTCATTTTCTAACCCTGATGTTGCTCTGCCAGCATTCAATGCACATCACAATGTCGCTGAAGGCTACCAAATGTATTTTTCAGCATGATGGTTTACCTTATCACAGAGCAAGAGCAATAACAAGCTTCTTAGCTGAAAATAACCAAACCTTTTGACCTAGGCCCGAAAATTCACCAAATTTTAACCATTTGAGAATTTGGGTGATAATTTAATTGTTAGTTGATAAACAGAAGCCATTGTGAGCAGTTGCAGGTGTTTCTTGAACAAAAATGGAGCAATATCAATCAAGATATTACAAATTTGGTGTTGCATGCCAAAATGAATTAAAGCAGTAATGAATAACTATTGCAACTATTGATTTCTCACATCATTTGACCCTATCTATTAATAAAATTGGTTTTGGTTCTAAACTTTCGTATATTTTACATACTAGAACAAAATACATTGTTTAATAGTTCATTAATTTTCTTATATATGAAATATAGTTCAAACTTTTGGCTATGACTATACACGGTGCTGCGTCTGTCTTTATGGCGCAGCTGGTTGCAAGACACTGCTCCGACAGTACATTTAGTGTCCTGGCCGGTTCGAGAAGTGGATTGTATAGCAAATACCCTTCATCTTTTTGTGTGATTGTGCATGGTGTTGTATATTTTGTAAGGTTATTGCTATGGCTACAAAAGCTTTACTGTCTAGTGTTACACAGTGTATATATTTGTTATTAAATGTTTTTGTTATTCTTGTTGAATTTATTGTAGCCTGAAGAAAGCCATTGTGTAATTTCGGCAGCTTTGTAATTTATAAAACTTCTTTTCAGATGTGTTGCCAAATATTGGGAAATACACGAACGTGTTGGTAAAAAGCTTCAAACAATGTCTCAATCCAGTGATGAATCTCCAAAGAAACCTGCAGAAGAGCAAACTAAATATGTTGATGCAGTTAAATAAGATCTATTTGAATGTGAATAATCTTAATATCATTTAGCCTGCAACAAATTTTATAAAGAATAAAAAGTTTAATCAATTCTCTTAAAAATATTTTTGCCATATATTTGATAATTGGTCATTCTCTTCTTTTTTTCTGTGAAACCTAGTTTAATCTATGGGTTACAGTTACAGTTAGGTCAAATAGATCGATGGCAAGAGCCCCTTCAAATTATTTTTCAATCACATGTGCCAGAAAATCTTAAGATTAAGATTTTAATTATTTCCTTTATATATTTTTTTGAGTTTGGCAAAGAATGAGAATGTACATAAAAAAAAATTGCAGGTGAAGATACGATGAAAAAGAATTGTTTCAGCAAATTTCATTTTATGGTTGTATTTAATAGCCCATGCTGGTAGCTTAATAAACTTCACCAGACCATTTACAGGGTTCAACCAGAATCTTGAACAGTTTTTGTATCTCTACTTTTGTCCGAGTTGTGCTACTATTAAGAATCTTGATAGATTTTTTTGCACATTACTGGCATTGGTTGAAAAATAACTTAGAAGGGCTCTTGTTACTGGTCTTCACTCATTATGACACTTTTTATCTCTCATAGCACCTAGACTTTAATGTGAAATCCGAACCATGGCTATCTACAGGGAATTAGCCCAAATCAGAACATGATCCAGCAACTAAATCACACCGATGTTGCCAAACTTCCCTCAAATCAGAAGCTGTTTACATTCAACTAGGCCAGTGTAGCTAAAAGATTTCTGTCTAGTGTATTGGGGGTATGGGGACCCATGCAGCCGAATGTTATGTTGCTGCAAGTGAATCACCTCTAGCCACGTGTCTTAGGATACTCTAGAAGTGTTCCTCCCTTTATCTTATTTATTTTTCTTATGCATTTGTCTTGACCACACAGGGAGTTAGTCTGTTACACTTGGTCCTTGGAGGAGCTGTACCTCCTCCTAGCCGCCCTGCTCACTGGTTGACTTTAACTCTGATGGGTCCTGGGAAAGCCAGTTGCTGCCCCCTTTTTTTTGGCCTAGACAGCACCTCTTTACCTTACTTTGTTTACCAGCCTCTCGCACTATTCCCCCTCTTCAGCCACAGTCTTTTGGGACTAACTGTGGAGGGGCTCTTGCCTTCTAGCAGCGAGAAGGGTCCACTCTAGTGAGAGTAATAAAGGGGACGTTTACTATGTCCCATTCTTTCTGTGCCTTTAGTTTATCTTGTTATTTAGTGAAATCTAAATCATGGCTATGATCTTTCTTTATTATATTCATTTATATTATCTTACTTTCCCCATCCAACAGCATAGTAGGCTGTGTTGTGTACGGCGACTTAAGCCCAAGTAGGCCATCGCCAGATGGGCTCCCAAAATTAAAAAAACAAACAAACCAAAAAACCCCCAACAACTTATGCCCTTATGCCTACCACTGTCTCCCTTTTTTGTTCAGTCCTTTTCTCCCTTTTATTGGACTTACTTAGGTGGAATGTAGGTAACTCCCTTATCCTATGTTTACCTTGCTGAAGGAAGAGTATGTTACTGGTCTAGTTTAATCCACATTTGTTAAATTAGCTCATTCTGGTTTGGTTAAATAGGTGGTGCGATGGTACCGTATATACTTTCCAAGATGACATACCAGTCTCAATCCCCTCCATGTTCGTGGTGTTTCCAGAGGCTTGCTGCGGGAGTGCTCCTGCCTTGTCATTGGAGAGGGGGCTCAACCCACTCATTAAAGTGAACTGTGAAGTGAAGTTTTACTATATCTCTGTCCTTGATCTTTATTTACGGTCTCCTCATGTCACCCTCTATTGCTTTTTCCTTTTTACTTTCTTTGTCAAATGTGATTGATTGCACCTGAGTGTATCTGTGTGGTCGGTTGTAGTGCATGACTGAATGAATGTGTGGGTGCTAGTGCATGTTCTAGGTTTAAGTTATGATTTTTTGCAGTCATGATGTACCAGCCCTACCTCACTAGGGTGTGTCGTTCTGTGGCTGAACCGCTTTGAGTTGGATGTTGTTGGTGTCTGGACCACTAGTATATCCTCCCCCCTCCTTAATGCCCCTGCCCCTGCTCCGGACCCTGTAAGGGGCGTGGCGATTTGCCTTCCTGGCTGCCGTGCTGACGGGATCCATCGCTCCGTCCGGCCCCAGCTTAGCCTCTCTTCCTTCCTTCAGATAGTCTGTATTTCTCCCCTACCTCGTTGCTTTTCATACAACCTCTCCCACAACTTTCTCTGATCAGCCTCTAATTTCACAGGGTAGATGCTGACCTTCTTCTCAAGCCAACCACCCCGGATCGGGGCTGAGGGAGGAAGGGACAATGTTCCCTAACCCCTGAGCTCCGGTTCGACGTGGATGAGTTTACGCATCACTGTCCGAGAACCGCTTCATTTTCTTGCCTTGACCTATCTTTGTGCTCTTCGGATGCACAGCCTGATTTTGATTGGGGGGTGGTCGATGACCTCCATGTTAGTGATCACTTTCCCATTCAAATATCATTTTCAGGGCAACTGCCGCCTGAGAGACCACCTCGGTGTTGCTTGGCGCGGGCGCGGTGGCCTGCATTTCAGGAAATGATTGAATTCTCTATCGCTGTCGAGGAGTTTAGGTCGGTAGATGAGGCCGTTGAGTTCTTCTCCGGCACCGTCATCGCCGTGGGCCTGACTACTATTCGTAGGACGTCTGGCCGTTTTACACGCCGACCACTCCCATGGTGGTCGGCCGAGTGTGAGACGGCCCTCAAACAGAAGCGTTATGCCTACATGCGCTATAAGCGCCGCCCGAACGATTTCACTGTCGCTGAATTTCGTCAGGCTAGGGCTATGTTCCGGTATATTTCGAAGCACGCCCGCCGCTTTTCTTGGCGGGCATACGTGTCTTCACTTAATGGGAAGACCCCTTTAGCTGAGGTGTGGAAGCGAGTCAAAAGGATTCGGGGCAAGTTCTCGCAGGACCCCCCTCCCGTTCTCCAGGAGAATGGGACCGCAATCTCGGACCCCGCGTCCGTGGCGGAATCCTTAGCGACCGCTTTTTCCGCATTCTCTAGCCGTGATGCTGCTCCGCCAGCATTCAATGCACGTCGTGATGTCGCGGAAGGCCGCCGGCTGGACTTTACCTCCAGAAGCGGAGAACCCTTCAATGACAAGTTTACTGTGAGTGAGTTGCATTCCGCTCTCGCTTCGTGCGCGGACACCGCCCATGGTCCGGACGATGTCCCGTACGCCATGCTTCGACACCTGGGTGAGCGAGGCATGGCCTTTCTGTTAGATTTGTTCAACAGGATCTAGGTGGAAGGTCTTCTCCCAGACTCCTGGCGAATCGCTACTGTGCTCGCCTTTCGCAAGCCGGGGAGAGATCACTCTACTCCGATCGGTTTCCGCCCAATCTCTCTAACCTCTTGCGTGTGCAAGTTGATGGAGAAATTGGTAAATGTTAGATTAGCCTTTTTCCTGGACAGCGGAGGCCATCTGTCTTCCGCACAGTGCGGCTTCCGCAAGTTCCTCTCCACGTCGGACGCTCTGCTCCGACTGGAAAATGCCGTCTGCGAGGCTTTCCTTCGTAGACAGCACTACGCCACGGTGTTTTTCGATCTGGAGAAGGCCTATGATACCGCATGGCGATACGGTATCATGGAGACTCTCCACACGATGGGGGCGAGGGGATGCCTCCCAATGTTTATATCTGAATTTTTGCGAGATCGTCGATTCCGCGTACGGGTGGGGGGAGCCCTCTCCGGCCCAAAGGAGCAGGAGAGGGTGTCCCGCAGGGTAGTGTCCTCAGTGTCACACTCTTTGCCCTGAGCATCAACGGCATCACCTCGGTGCTGCCGGAAGATGTTCTCGCTACGCTCTACGTGGACGACCTTTCGATCTCTTTTGGCGCGGCCCAGATGCCAACTCTGGACCGTCAACTCCAACAGGCATTGAACCGTGTCTCTCGCTATGCCGAAGCGCACAGGTTTCGGTTTTCTTTGGCCAAGACTAAGGTGGTGCACTTGTGCCGCCATCCACGGCTTCACCCCGACCCAGATTTGTTTCTTAATGGGGTGCGCCTGGATGTGGTTGAGTCGCACCGTTTCCTTGGTCTTGTATTCGACCGACGCCTCACCAGGGAGGCTCATATTCGCAGCCTTAGGGTCTCTTGTACCCGCGCCATGGACATTCTCCGTTCAGCGCTTGGGGCGCTGATAGGGCTACTGCCTTACTTTTTTATCGATCCTTTGTTCGCTCGAAGCTCGACTACGGATGCAAGTTTTATGCATCCGCAGCCGAGCGTTTATTGCGGAAGGTGGATTCGATCCACCACACCGGCCTTTGCCTTGTGACCGGTGCCTTCCGCACTTCCCCCATTGAGAGCGTGTTGGTCGATGCTGGGGAGATGCCACTCGCTCTGTGCCGCGTGCAGTGCATCACTCGCCTGTACGCGCGAGCCCGGCGCCTCCCTCAGTCGCCAACAGCTCTCACTGCATCCGCAGCTGATCTCGATTGTGCCTATGCCGCCGAGAGACGCCAGTCATACCCTAAGCCCTTTGGGTTTAGGGCCAGGAAACTCCTTCGATAAGTAGATATAGCTCTCGGGCCGGTGGCGCCCCTGGTTCTGCCCAGGACGCCACCCTGGAGGGTACCACATTTGGCTATTTGTCGCCACGCCTCTGCTCCCAAAGCTTGTACTGCGCCGGGAGTATTGCGTTCGACCTTTTTGGAGCACACATCGTGTCACGCTGGAACCGTGCCAGTGTATACGGATGGCTCCAAGTCCGAAGAGGGGGTCGGCTTCCACGCCGTATTCCCTCTGTTTGAAGTCAGCGGGGCTCTGCCAGGCGCTGCGTCTGTCTTCGCGGCCGAGCTGGTGGCAATACACCACTCGGTACGGGAGATTACGCGACGTGCCCGGTTCGGAGACCGGATTGTGATCTATAGCGATTCACAAAGCGCCCTGAGTGCTCTTGGGGCATTGGAATCTCCGCATCCCCTGGTTCGCGATATCCGTGACTCTTCGGTTTTGGCGAGCCGGGCGGATGTCGAGATTATCTTCTGCTGGGTTCCTGGATATGTAGGAATTGCGGGGAATGAGCGCGCCAAAGAGTCCGCGAGGACTCTGCGACCGGACCAGCGTTTCGCTCTTCCTCACACCGACTACATGGCAAGAATACGGGCAGCTCTTTGGACTGCTTGGCAAAGAAGATGGGAGACGGTCGAAGGGCACTTAAAGTTGCGTGCCATTGCACCGCGACTGTTCCCATGGACCTATCCCCCATTGCCGCGACGGCTTCAGGTCGCTTTCTGTCGTCTCCGAATCGGACACACTCGTGTGACGCATCGCTATCTGGCGGAGCGCTCGCCTGCGCCCTATTGCAACGACTGCGTCGTCCCCCAGACTGTTCGGCACATTCTTGTTGAATGTCCCAGTCTGGGTGATCTTCGCGCACGTTACCTGTCCTGGTACCGGGATGGGTGGGGTCGCTACCGCTTGTCCCTTGTACTCAGGATGAGTTCGTGCACATTGACTGGTGGACTTGTTGACTTTTGGGGAGAGGCCGGCCTTCTCCCTTTTATTTAATTTGAATTTGTTGTTTGTTTTTGTTTTGTTTTGTTTTTGTTTTCTTTGTAGGTCGCACGCTCCTGCGACCGGGAGAGGGGGACCTTCCCCCGACGCCGGAGCTTGCTTTCTAATTGTTCTCATCTTTCAATTTTATCATTGTTTCGTTTTCAAATTTTTATTTTGAAGTAGCCTAGATCTAGGTTGTTTGATTGCGGCGACTTAGGCCCTTTAAAAAAAAAAAATTTCTTTACTCCTGTTCCTTTGAGACATGTAACCGAAGGTTCCAACCTCCCCTCAGGTGGACATGGTGTATCCTTCATCCATAGCGATATACCCCGACTCCCAGAAGTTAACGATGCTTCAAAGTCTCCTTTACCCCTTCCACTACCTTCCGACCAAGAGCATACCCCATCTTTCCTTCCCGTTAGCTCTGTCCCTTTCAAACTCTCCGGAACTACTACTTCCAACCTCCACTCAGGCGTAGGTTGCGCATTTTCCATTAAGAGTGATGATCCTTTCCCTCCTGAGAGTAACATTACCTCCAAATCTACTCCTTACTCCAGGTCATGAACCACCAACTCTGGTCTATTGAAACAAACTTGTCTCCCACCTTTCTAAATCAGGGTTGCTCCTCGTTCGGAGACTCCTCCTATAATACCCATGCCAGGTTCTTCTTGCATGGCATCTGTTCGTGAGGGCTCCTCTGCCCCCCCACACTATCTCAACTGTGGTCTCTCACCGGTCTGAGTGATGGCAGTAATTCTCCAATGGAACTGTCAGGCGATCGTTCCCAAATGGAAGGAATTCTCCTCTTTAGTATCTAAAATATCACCTCGTATATCCTTGCAGGAAACCAAACTCTGGAAAACGCCCTTGCCTCAAGTTTCGTCATTTCACTCTTTTTAACTTTCTACCACACCGGTGGAGTGGTGGTGTCTCGCTCCTGGTGAGCACTAACCACTTTTGAACGCCTTTAATTCTGCGGACTACTCTTCAAGCAGTTGCAGCTTGTGTTCATCTTACAAATAGAATTTATACTTTTTGTTCTATTTATATTCCTCCAGATGAGGCCCCTTCAAGAGCTCAGTTTTTAGATCTTTTATCTCAGCTTACTATCCCATTTCTAGTTCTAGGTGACTTTAATGCCATACACACTGTATGGGGTGATAGTGAACAACCGTCAAGGCCATCTCATTGAATCTCTTTTATCCTCTAATTCAGTGGTTCCCAAAGTGGGCGGTACCGCCCCCCTGGGGGCGGTGGAAAGATCGGGGGGGCGGTGAGGAAGAAGGGGGCGGTAGGGGGGGGCGGCAGTCCGAAGTCGAAGTCAGAAGTTCGAACGTTTGTTTGACGATTTGTACACAACACGTGCAGCAGGACGAGTCAGTGGACGACGCATCAGGGTCCGGTTACCGCACGCCGCTCTGGCCCAGTCAGATCCGACAGCATAGACTACAAAAGCAAAAGCTCAGGTTTGTAATTTCAAGCTTGTAATGTTCAGAATTTTATCTTATAATAAAAACTGCATCCTGGCGGTCAACATCATCTTGAGTTCAAGTCAACATGAAATTGGGGACTCGCCAGAACGCGCCGTGTTGTGGTGTGTTGAGCTGGTTAGGGTGGTGCATTCACTGATATATATTGTTACGAATGTATATGACTTTGTACCTGTGTGTGCATATATGCGTGTTCGCGCGTGTGTCATTGTGTGGGTGATCACGTCCGCCACCATTTTCTGTGAGTAAATGGAAGAAAATGAATACGTGAGAGGGTAAACTTGCTTTTTATACCTTCAATGTTGTCATTTTTGTCTTTAAGTAGGCCTATTTATGAAATGCGATAAAATGCTGTATTTTACATGGTTTTATTTTTTTGTTCCAGAATAAAGTATGGCCTTGGTACAGCAAACAAAAAAGAAGTGTCGGCAATATAGTGTGGAATATCTGAAATATGGATTTGTCGCAGCACCACACAACCAACAACAACCAATGTGTCTACTGTGTGATAGAGTGTTTTCAAATGAAGCTATGAAACCTTCGAGGCTTTTGGAACATTTGAAGAAAATGCACTCTGATAAAGCAGACAAAAACTTGGCATATTTTCAGTCACTCCGAAACAACGTTCGGAAACGGAAAACCATCGGAAATATATTTGCCAGCAGTTTACAACAATCTACTGACGGTTTGCGAGCATCATACAACATCTCTTTGCTGATTGTTAGATCTGGTAAGCCTCATACAATTGGAGAAGAGCTTATTCTACCAGCAGTAAGAGAGGTTCTACATACAGTTCTACACAAGTCACCTGACCAAATTATAAAAGCTATTCCTCTCAGTGATAACTCTGTTCAGAGAAGAATAGATGGAATGGCTGAAAATATTGAAGAAACATTGTGTAACATGCTTAGGACAACAGAATTTAGTTTACAGTTAGATGAGTCCACTCTGCCAGGCAATGAATCTTTGTTTCTTGCTTATGTTCGTTTCGTCAAAGATGAAAGCTTGGTTCAAGAGCTGTTATTTGCGAGACAGCTTGAAACAGACACAAAAGGGGAGTCAGTATTTCGTGTTGTTGATGTTTTTTTCAAAGAGAAAGACATCCCACTTTCTAACATTCTTGCTTGTGCAACAGATGGGGCACCATCAATGGTAGGTCGTCATCGTGGCTTCATTAGTTTCTTGAAAAAAGCTGTACCTGGAGTACTTACGGTGCACTGTGTAATCCACAGGCAGCATCTGGTCGCAAAAAACCTGAGTGGTAGACTACACAAATCAATGAGTACTGTTATCACAGCAATAAATAAAATCAAGGCACATGCCCTCAATTCCCGACTGTTTCGACAGCTGTGCACTGATAATGATTAAGAGTTTGAATGTTTAGTGTTGCACACAGAAGTTAGAGGGCTGTCAAAGGAAAACTGCCTGAGACGTTTCTATTCACTGTTTGATACAGTTGTTGAATTCTTCCAAGACTCCAATTCTGTTCTGTGTGATGAACTAAGAAACATGGAGCATGACATTGCTTATTTGGCAGATATATTCACAAAGTTCAATGAAGTTAATTTGCAGCTGCAAGGAAATGAGGTTAATCTAATTACAGTCAAATCAGCTATCTCCACCTTCCTGGCCAAGTTACAGTTATTCAAACGAAACATAGCTCGCCATGCACTCTACCAGTTCCCAAGCCTCTCTGAATTGGATAAGGAAAAAGGCATACCATTCGATGACCTTCAAGTGTATTGTACACACCTGGATGAACTGCACAGAGACATGTCTGAGAGATTTGAGGACATTTTATTGCTTGAAATACCAGACTGGGTGATCAATCCATTCCTAAATGTCGACGGTGAAGAAACTGGAGTGGCAGAGGAAGAACTGATTTCCATTCAAAATGACATTGAGCTAAGGCCAATGTTCAAAAAGTCATATCAAGATTTTTGGTTACAAAAAAAAAATCTGACTGCTATCAAGTGCTGTGGAACAAGGTCAAGATGTACTTTATTGCCTTGCCAACATCATATTTAGTAGAACGGGGCTTCAGTGCAGTCGCCTTGCTTCTTTCCAAGCAAAGAAACCGACTGAAAATTACTGACCGCAGGGATCTACGACTTCTTCTTAGTGAGTTCCAGCCTGATGTTGAGAAGCTTATGTCCCTGCACCAAGCACATCCATCCCATTAATATTAAGTGTGAGACAATGAAGGTTACTGGTGAAATGTTTATTTACCATTCTATGTTGCTGAAACAGTTAAAACTGCTAAAAAATAAATTGGTTTACTAAATTGGGTTTTATTTGTGAAATACACATTTGTGTTTAACCTTTCTCTTTTCAAATTGCAGCATACCAAATATCAAGAAAGAGGTGTTTGTTTCCATATGTGTCTGTGGGGGGCGCTAGGAATTCACTGGGGAGCCAAGGGGGCGCCAGCCTGCAAAAGTTTGGGAACCATTGCTCTAATTCTTTTAGCATTCTTAACTGATCATGTTACCTCCTACCATATTCATACTGATTGTTTGAGTTGTGTGAATCTATCTATTGGCTCCGCCGACTATCTTTCATTTCAAGTGGTTTGTTTTAGATGATCTGCATGGCAGTGACCATATTTCCATTGTCTTGAAACACATGACCCTCTTTGCCCACCCCTTTCATATCCCCCCAGATGGAATGTTGTCAGGGCCGGCTGGTCAAAGTCAGCCAGCGAACTTTGTCAGGCGCACATTGATTCCTGGAGGGCATTTCCTGAGTCCACCTTATCTTCCACTACCTCCTCAGCTCAGGGTTGATATTGATGCAGCTATACACTACTTTTCCTGTTTAGTGCTGGGTGCTGCAGTCCACAATTCCTCTTACTTTATCCCACCGAGGCAGAACATCAGTCCCTTAGTTGAATACTGATTGCACCTGTATGGTGGAAGCCTATAAAAAGGCTTGTGTGCAGTTCCACTGGAACCAAACTTTTCTGAACCGTATTGACCAAAATCGAACTAGAGCCATTTCCCAGCGAACTTTATATCAAGCGCACATTGACTCCTGGAGGGCACCTCCTGTGTCCTCCTTATCTTCCACTACCTGCTCAGATCAGCTGTGGAAGAGAATTAACAAAATCAGAGGTTGGTATGCTGGTCATTCCATTCCTGGAATTTAGATGAATGGCTCAATCATCCGTGATCCTACCGACATCGCCAATATATTGACATCCTTTGTTTTGCTGATGTTAGCAGCGTTGAGCGCTACTGGTGAAGTTTAGATGTATCAAACCTGGGCTGGAGGGTGAAGCCCTGCGTATCTCGGTCGCTGGACAAGAGTCCTAGAACTGTTCACTGCCACCGAGATGCACTGAGTCAACTCTGTCTCCTTATGCCCACACAACTCCCAGCCTACACAATACCCGATACGACTTCTCCGGCATCTCCATCCCAGTACGGAATCGCTCCTACTAGATATTTTTATTTGGATTCAGAGATTCTACCTTACTACATGGATAACTGCGTTAGTCCTACCATTTCTGAAACCAGGTAGAGACAACTTGTCTCCCTATTATAGGCCAATATCCCGCACCAGCTGTCTTAGCAGTTGTTAGAGATAATGGTGAATGCTCGCTTGCCGTGGGTTCTGGAATACCATGGCCTCCTAACTACATACCAGTGTGTCTTCTGTAAAAAGCAGAGTACGACAGATCTTCTTGTCCTCATGGAGGGTACACTCTGTGAGGCCTTTGCTCACAGCTGTCATATGATGGCAATCTTCTTGTATATCGAGATGGCTATGACACCACATGGAGTCTGTGAGTTGTATGAATTTTGTTTGAGGGGACTTTTACCAGTTTTTTAGCCACTCGTAATTTCTGGGTTAAAGTTGGCAAAACTTATTCTAATCTCTATGTCCAGGAGGAGGGTGTTCCCAAGGGCAGTGTATTAAGTGTTACTTTATTTTCTATTGTGATAAATAGCCTGGTATCCTTTCTGCCCAAAGGGATATCTGCAACCTTATTTGTAGATGACCTCACTCATAATTGCTCTGCTTCACGCCCGACATCCACACAACCTGCTGCCTCCATTTGGTTGTTGAAACCATCCACCGCCCTTCATAAACAGTTCCGCTTCCTTGCCTCAAAGACGAAAGCCTTGCACTTTCACCAGAAGCGAGTGCAACAAGTTGATCCCCCTTTGTTCCTGCTGGGTAGCCCTTTGGAATTTGTGTCAGAGATACGGTTCCTGGGGATGATCCTAGATCCCAAACTCACTTGGTGTCCCCATCTTCGTGAGCTGCGAGGAAATGTCTCCGGAGGATGGACTTAACATAACATAACATAATTTCACGGATGACAAAAGCCACAAGGGCCTATCAAAGGTCATCCGCATCCGTCAAAACCCACCCGCAAAAAGCACCATCGCCAGGGGAAGACAAAATCAAAAGATGCTCTCCCACACCTCTTGTACAGTCCAAGTTGGACTATGGCAATGAGGTGTATTCATCGGCCTCTTCCTCATATCTGTATGCTGGATCCTATTCGCAACCTGGCCCTCTATCTATCCAGTGACGCATTCCGCTCCCTCCTCCCTCAACTAACCAATAATGCTGAGGCTGGCATTTTCCCACTCCATCACCACCACCTCCAGATCTACCTATGGTATATATTTTTATATTCAGCAGCTCCTTTGCTCAGAGGCTTACAAGTGTGTCTTTTTCCCAGGGTCTGTCACAACTTATGGCAGATCTCCACCCATACACTGGCCCTTGGGACTTTGTGTAACTAAACACATTTCCCGTTTAGGACCACTCAACTCAGTTTTGCCCGTCTCATTCCCGCCCACCCTTCGGTGGACATTTACCTTGTCAAGTATTTGCACGACTCTTTGACATGCAGGTTGACCCGCATGTGGCACCTGCTATCTTCTTTGAACATGTGGCATCTCACACACCATGTCATCTCTTCACAGATAGGTCTAAAATGGACGATGGTGTGGGTGCTGTGTTGGTCTCATCGGGGTCTCTAGTATCTGAGTCGTTACCACAGGTAGCTTCCATTTTTACAACTGAGCTTTATGCAGTTTTATTAGCCTTATGCCTTTTATCTACCTAGTATTTTATTATCTTTACATTTTTTATTGATTTGAGTAGCGTATCATGCACTCTTTAACTTATGAGCATTCCCTTGTCTCCAAAATACATTACTGGTTGGTCAAAAACTCTTCCAAACACAGAGTAGAGTTTTGCTAGGTTCCTAGTCATGTTGGAGTGCAGGGTACCGAGCGGGCCGATGGGACAGCTCGAATTGCAGACACTCACTTGTTGCAGTCTACCTTATCATGACTTTTATCTTCTTATTTAGGGACTACATTCGGTCCCTCTGGCAGTCAGAATGAGATGGTTAGCTTAACCTTGTAACCTGCGAATCGGCCACACATGTCTCACACGTTGGCATAGGTGGGCGTTATCGCGATAACGATATCGGGTTATCGGTTATCCGATATTTTTTTCCTCATTATCGATTCATCGGTATCGCCGATACTTTTGGTTCCAAACTAGCGATAATCGGTAATCGATAATTTCAGTTTTTGGTTCCAGTTTACCACAGGGGCGAGCTGCGCGTGCCTTGGAGGTAGAAATAGGTAGGTCCGAGCTGGGAGAAGAATCCTCAAAACCTATGAGGAGATGAAGGAGACCCTCACCAGGTAAGAAACTAAGAAACGGTATTCAAAAATTCTTACTATTGTATTATAAAATAATGCTATATATATAGTCAATAATTAATATTGTATTATAATTTTGGATTTATCGGTTATCACCTTAGCGGGCGATAAATTTATCTCCAATTATCGATTATTGGTTATCGCCGATAAGGTTATCATTATCGGTTATCGTGATGCATTTTTTCGTTATCGCGCCCACCTATGCATGTTGGGCATTTAAAGAGTAGCAATGGGCCTCACATTGCCTCCCCCCCTCCTATGCCCCCTCTGTACGTCATTTTTTTAGTCGATTGCCAGCCCCTCTTTGCCTTACCTATGGAATGCTTTCCCATCGATTTACGTTGTATCATTTAACAAAAGACTGCACTTCCTCTTAGCCAAGGGCCCCTCTTTTAGCACCAATTTCCTCTTCCGATTTGTAATACATTGTTTTTTTTTCTCTTTTATAGCTTGTAAATATACCTTTTTAATTAACTAGAAATGTAAATATTAGTAAACGCGTCATTTATTTATTGTTCATGTGCCTCCTTTTTATTGCTTTTTATTTTAACCTTACTGCTTTTTGTACTTTGGGGCCACATACCCTTTTATGTCCTGCCACTCCATAATCATTTTAGATTTTAGCAGCATACACCCTGTTCCAAATAATACCAGTCGCACCTGATTCAGCAATAACAGTAGTGTCGGGCAATTGTAGGTCTACATGGTGGGAGTCCAATTTTCCCGCTTGTTGGATCCTTATCCTAACGAAGTAGACCTAGAGTTGGATTATTTTTTGGTATTAAAGTTTGTTATCGATACTCTGCTTTCTCATGTTGACGTTTTCAAATCTTATTGAGGTGAACCACATTGTATATGGGCCCATGATGATGGAGACAGTGTAGGGGAGGTCTCTTTCCGTAGCTACCATGATGCTGTACGAGCTATATCTTTGCAGCAGGAGGAACTGTTCACACCTGGACAGAATTCATTTCGCAAGACAGTGCCTGGGTGGACCACGCCATCCAGGAATCACCTAGCACTGGGGATGATTATAATAAGTGATAACCCACCTATTCGTTAATTGACCCGCCTATATCTACTATTACATACGCACCTAAGCTTTTTTAAACTTGCTCTTTCCACAGAGGTTCTAACTGCTCAGCTCACTTTTGTCCCCCCTCTAAGGGGCACAACAATTTACTTTCCTGGCCGCTGTGCTGACGAGACTCAGCGCCCCATCCGGCCCCAGCTTAGCCTCTTTGTCTTTCTGACACCCTCTCTTCTTACCTTACTTCCTCACTTTCCCTCCAACCCCTCCCACAACTTTCTCTGGTCGCTCTCTAATTTTTCATGGTAGACACCGACCAGCTTCCTCTCTCCCAGCCATCCCGGATCAAAGCTTTAAGAAAAGAAGGCCGCACCCTCAACTCCGGTTTGTGTTGGTAGGTTTTTAACAACCTGCCCCACCCTCACCTTCCTCACATACCCTTTCTCTCTCCTTTCACAGTCTATCAATTTTACGCCCAGCCTAAGGTGGAGCTGCCATGCTGATGGGCTGCTGGCCACTGGATAGGAGTAGTAGTCTCTAATGGCAGCAGGTGACTTTACCAGCCTCGTATTCACCCCTTGCAGAGTGGACTACTGCGACTGGTGATTAGAGTTTGTGTCTTGAGGAAATAATAGGGTCACCTTGCCCGATGATGACCTTCAAAACACCCTCTCTACTTCCCCTGTAACATCGTTGTAGCTGCTCTCGGGCAGCTCCATGGCAGAAAAGGAGGTCTCCTCCCCCCCGTAGTTTCTCAGAGGACCCTCCAAACTAGCTCTAACGGAGAGGAGGCTTATTCCTTCCCTGGGCTTACGGGTGCGGTGGCCTCCCCCCTCACCCCCTTCTCGGGAGGCACTCTTTCCAGCGGCAGTCCCTCCGTGGCTTTCACAGGGGACTGCCAAGAAAGCACGCAGGCGGGTGAATATTGAAGCGGGAGCGGCTCGATAGGGGCCCCCGTCTTAGAGGGGGAGGGGGAGGGATGGAACTGCCCAGATCGGCACGTCCAGCTCAGATCCTTCTCCCCCGGTGGAGAAGCCCAGACAAAGAATAAAGGCAAAAGTTCACCGAGCGGAGCTTCGATGACGTTGGAGCCCCTCATTCAGAGATTACCTGGAGTTTTCGAGCCCCCTGGCTTCAAACGCTTTCTTTGGTGGCAGCATGTTGGCAAAGGCAACATGATTCATCAGAGGAAAGCACGAGCTAGTATGGTTGGTAGAGAGCCGAAGGTGACCCGTTTGTCGGACGGGAGCCTTCTGGCGAATGCGTCGGATCCCACTGAGACGGCCATAATGAGTGCCCTTCGGACAGTTAATATCACGCCTGTGAGTGTGACGACGCACACTACCATGAACTTCGTGAAAGTAGTATATGCGAGGGAACCCGTGGACTACCCTATTGATGGCATTGCCTTAGAGCTGGCCGGCCAAGATCGAACATGTGATGAGAAAACAGGGATGGGCCATGAGACCCACCCTTTCACTCTTCGTCACGTTCCACTGTTACAAGCTCCCTAAGTCGGTGCGAACCGGTTGGTATCGCTACCGCGTGAAGGCATTCATGCCATTGCCGCGGATGTGCTACTACAGCCATACGAATCGCTCCTGTAGAAGTGCAAAGTCGAGATTACCCGAAGTCTATGTAAATTGCTTTAAGGTCGTACACGATAAGTTCAAATAGTGTGTGGTCAATTGCAGAGAGCTGCATCATGCTTCTTCGAAGCAACACCTGTGAAGTTGTCCTTGAGGCCATCTTTTGGGGTTCCTAAAGCTGCTACCCGAAAGGGCAGTACACAAGGAACTTTGGCTCATACGCCCACACCAAGTGCTAGGCTGAGTAACTCGAAGACGGTGGATCCTCCAAAGGAGGGACCTACGCCTCCGAACCACCTTGCCTGCCTAAGGTTTCAAGGTGGAAGGAGGAAAAGACTCGCATGCCCAGCCCAACCTCACCCGTTAAGTCCGGCAAACAGCGCCCGGGAAGCAGACGGTCATTCTCTTGAGCGTCTTCTCTTCAAAGAGGACCCCCGAATCTCCTATGAGCTATGCCTGGCGGGCATATTCGTTTAATGGAATTGCCGCAGACTCTAGGCCAACATTGATAAGTGGCATCGGGTCGTCACCTCCCATTTTACATTAGCTATATTTTTGCAGGAGACCTTGCTGTGCGCGTGCCTCCCTGCCAACCCTCAGAGTATAAGAGTTTTGCGACCCCACAACCAGGCCAGGCAGAAGGATGCGCCATTTACACTCTGCAAGATATCTCCGTTCTTCTCTTCGCTTTGAATGTTTCCTTTCAGGCAGTAGTTTGGCAACTGCGCCTGGATAGAAGATATACTCTTATTTCTGCGTACATTCCTTCAGCCGAATTCCACCGCGCCGTCACACGGTTGCCGAGGCCCTTTCTCTTGCTCGGGGATTTGAATGATAGATACCCCCTCTGGGAAAACTACTTGATTACTCCCAGGATTCAGGTCTTTGCCAACCTGATCGTCGAGCCGGAGATAGGTGTCCTAAATGTGTATAAGTTTACGCATCACTGATAGAGAACCGCTTCATTTTCCTGTCGTGATCTATCTCTGTGCTTTCCGGTTGCACGGCCTAATTTTGGGTGGGGGTGTAGTCGATGACCTACATAGTAGTGATCACTTTCCCATTCAAATGTCATTTTCTGGGCCGCTGCCGCCTGAGATCCCGCCCCTGTGGTGCTTGGCGCGGGCGCGGTGGTCTACATCTCAGGAACTGACTGATTTCTCTGTCTCAGTCGAAGAGTTTAGGTCGGTTTATGAGGCCGTTGAGTTCTCCGGAAACTTCATCGCCGTAGGCTTGCCTACTATTCCTAGAACGTCTGGCCGTTTTGCACGCCAACATCATCCGTGGTGGTCAGCCGAGTGTGAGACGGCTCTCAGACAGAAGCGTTATGCGCCGCCCGAACGATTTCACTGTCGCTGAATTTCGTCTAGCTAGGGCTAGGTTCTGGTATGTTTCGAAGCAGGCACGCCGCTCTTCCTGGTGGGCATACGTGTCTTCACTTAACGGGAAGACCCCTCTAACAGTGGTTTGGAAGCGAGTCAAAATTATTTGGGACGAGTTCTCACAGGACCCCCCTCCAGGAGAATGGGACCGATTCTCTAGCCTGGATGCTGCTCCGCCAGCATTCCATTCGCGTCTGATGACGCGGAAGGCCGCCGACTGGACTTTACTTCCACAGGCGGAGAACCCTTTAACAACAGATTTACTTTGAGCAAGTTGCATTCCACGCTCGCTTCGTGCGTGGACACCGCCCTTAGTCCTGACGATATCCCGTATGCAATGCTTCAACACCTAGGTGAGCGAGGCATGGCCTTTCTCTTAGATTTATTCAACAAAACCTGGGTAAAGGGTATCCTCCCAGGCTCCTGGCGAATCGTTACTGTGCTCGCTTTTCACAAACCGGGGAGAGATCACTCTACTCCGGCCGGTTTACACCCAATCTCTCTAACCTCCTGCGTGTGCAAGTTGATGGAGAAATTGGTAAATGTCAGATTAACCTTTTTTTCTGGACAGCGGAGGTCATCTGTCTTCTGAACAGTGCGGCTTCTGCAAGTTCCACTCCACGTTGGATGCTCTGCTCTGACTAGAAAATGCCGTTTGCGAGGCTTTCATTCGTCGACGGCACTACGTCATGGTGTTTTTCGATCTGGAGAAGGCCTATGATACCGCATGGTGATGCGGTATCATCGAGACTCTCCACACGATGGCGGGTAAGGGGACGGCTCCCATTAAGTGCATTCGTCAACCCAGAATGTCCTGGTACTCTCTGTTCGAATAAGTGTTTAGCACTTTCTGGTGGTAGTTGCACCAGTGCCCATGTGTTCCTCTCTAGCTCTATTAGCTGAGGGCCTAGGAGCTATCCGATGGTAGTTAACTCGGAGGAACTTTCTAACCATTTCTTCCATTTGGTCGTCGAATTGAGCATTGTCCTCCGGTGTAATTGAGAAGATCTCCCAATGTTTCAGGATTTTCCATTCATTTGACTGTTCATCGTCTCTTTGATCTCCGTTCTCATCATACAACTTAATGTTTTTCCTTTTCGCTCGTCCCTTTATTCTGTTTATTGTCTGCCATGCTTTTTTAGGGAATTTTTCTTTTTCTACCTTATCTATTAGCTCTTTCCATTCTTCATTCTGCTGTTTTTAATAATAACAGCATTAGTTTTTCAGCCGTTGAAGCTTTCTGAATAGCTATCTCTGTGGGCCTTGTTGACTAATTATCTCGTATGTTTCCGTATCTTTCTGGCTTTTATCCTCATTTATGATGTCCATTTTGGGTGAATTAGTGTTTTATTTTCTATCCATGGGACGTTTTTCTTGTCCGCGTTTTGAATTATCTTTAGAATATTTTCCAGTTCTGTATCGATATCGTCGGTCTGTATAGCATTTCCTCTTTGAGATATTCATCTGTATTGAGTTTTAATTGATGAGAATCACTATACCAATATGGTCGTTGCAGGGGAAGGTTTTATCTCCATATGTAGATTGTAGGGCATGTTTATACTGCTTTGTACAATATCTGGCTCTGTCTCGCTTCTTCCAGTGACGTAGTTGAGAAATTAGGTCCGATTCTCCGGACTACATTTCTGTCCAGAAGTGTTTCCAAGTTTTCGCCACTTGTTTTTCCATCTATATATAATCTGACTATATATACTATCTCCATGAAAGTGTGAATAGGGATATAGTCACGCCTGGGAAGCCAATACCTCGGTTAACAGATTAATTTGAGGTTTAAGGTAAAGAACTAGTGGGTTGCTGCCCAATCCAAGTGGATTCTATATGGCAGCTAGTATAAAACGAGGCTAATTATCTATAAAGGTGGATGAGACCATTTTGTGATAAAAATTTAAAAAACGAAGGGTTAAAATATTCCTCTGCCAATATGAATCGAAGACGGGTATGTTGAGGGATAGTTAAAAGGGTCGGGGAAATAGGACAACCGGAGAGTGGCAAAATGGGTGCAATCTAATAAAAGGTGGGCAACCGATTGGTCCCCACCACAAAAACGACAGCAAGGGCTGATTTGAACATCACCTGAAACAAGATGGCCGTGAGTAAGTCTTGTGTGGCCAATGCGAACTCGGCAAAGGGCCACCTCGAACGACCGCAATCTATGACAGCTCGAGGGCCAAGAGTGAACAGAATTTTTAATTTTGTACAGTTTGGATGATGAACAGCCATCCCATTCATTCTGCCACAGTTGAAAAATATATCTTATTGTAGGAGAGTAGTCCCCAAAAGGCAGAGCCGTGTTCTCAAGAGACACAGAATGTGATGAGCGGGCCAGCCGATCAGCCCTCTCGTTGCCCAGGGACCCAGCAAAAAATAATTATATCGGGACGCATTTTGGATCAGCCAGTTGCAAATTTTTGTGACTAAGGGATGGGACGCATTAAAGGATCTAATTGACTGTAAAACACTCCTTGAGCCAGAAAAAATGACAAAATCATTAAAAGGTAAAATTTGGATGAGTCTAAAGTTCATCGGTAAAAATGGATGCTGCTGACGGCACTATGTTCTTAATAATTAGGAGGCTCAGTGAGTTACCCGCTCCATTGAACGCCCTTGTGTAGCCCGCCTCTCTACAGCGGGCATTGAGGTCTCCGATTAAGATTGTAGAGTCGTTTCTACGGAATAAAGGGATAAAGCTAGGAATTGGCAAATATGAGCGTCTTGGAGGTTGATAACCGACGGCCACCACAACGTCATCATAGGTCATCTTGATTTTTATCGCCTCTCCGGATTGCAATTGCAACACCATACAATCTTTCGTTAGAATGGTTTGCCTGCCATTAGTACTTCGTAATTGTAGATTTTAAGCTACCTATCATGTCAACGCCGTGCTCAGAAATGAGGATGATATCTGGGTCCAGGTTCCTTATGATTTCGCTCTAAATTCTTTTCTTATTTGTCCAACCGGTAACATTGAGGCAAAATATTTTTAAGTTTCTAGTATATCTTATTTGATTATCCATGATTAGTTCTTATGCAACTCTTTCGCTTTCGATCCTCTTTCTCTGACTGGGAATCTTATCATCCCTCTTCACTTCTTTTTAAATATATCATGTGCGAGGTTAAAGCAAGAATCCTGAGAGATCTCAATTAAACCTTAATTTAGTGCCGCTAGCAAGTCATCTTCGTTGATTTCGGCTTCGTAGTCGTATTTGTATTTCCCCTTAATGATTCCTGATATGATGTCAGTTGATTTTTAAATCTTTTGTATTGGTGCAGATGGTGAATCGTAAATCCTCATACTTAGTTCTGTTGTTTTACAGGTATTGGAGGGGGAGGGGGGGAGAAGCACTATCCATTGGTTCAGTTTCTTCTTTACTTCCCATTTGTGTGGTTGTAATGGTGCACCCATCTCCGGTCGTGGTTCTGTTTAGGAGTCACTAAGTACCGACGTTCTTGGTTTATTCAGGCGGGGGTCTCTAGACGTGGAGCGAGGTCTTGTTACATTTTCCTTCATAGCTTTGATTTGGGCCTGGAACAGCTTTCCCGATGGAGGATTGTCCGGGACTTTCTGGCCCCTCCCTGTTTTCTCATTACACATTCGACCTTAACCACCCATGGTCGACCAGCTGTATGGTAATGTCTTCTACTCACATAAATCACTCATTTCACAAATTTCATGGTATATTTCGGCTTCATCCTCGCCGGCGAGCCATTCGGTGACCGAAGGGTACTAATTAATACCACCTCAGCTGGGTCCGGCGCATTCTCCTGGAGGTTCGCGTCCGAAAAAAGGGTCACCTTCGGCTCTCTATCAATCAAGATAGCTAAGGCTCTCCTCTGATGGATCATGTTGTCTTTGGATCACATGCTATCTTCTGCGGAGCGCAAAACCACAGAGCGTTTAAAGACACCAGGCTAAAAAATGTTTGGAAGTTAAGAAAAAAAAAATCATTAGGTCAGAAATTACGCATGGTCCAGGCCCTGCGTTGATGTGTTTTGTCAACCGGCTCCGCCATTCAGGCGAGATAGTCCTAGAGTTTTAACCATTAAAGGATGGTGCCGGCGTAGCCAACTTATATGTGTACTGGAAGATGGTGAGCAGAGTACCTATTATTATCATACCATGGTGCTAGGTGATCCCAGGATGACATGTATTCATCCAAAGCACCATGCTACCAGACCGAATTGTCCAGATGGGAAGTCTTCTTGATACAAAGTGCCGGTATTAAAGGTTGAGGGATAGCCGTAATAATACTGATTAGTACAATAATAGTTAATACACAAGGTACGCTTAGGAACCAAAACTCAATAAGGAGATAGGTGGCTGAACAAGTGCGATCGTCTTGCCCGTTTCTAAACCGCATCGACTCCCAACTGCGGACAACGCGCCGTAGTAACGGTCGCTGATCCAGCATTTGGGAGAGAAATAATATCATTGATCGCAATTACAAAACTTCAAATAGTTAAAACGCTACCTTGACGAACTTGCTCCTCTTGGGGTTGCGAGTCGTAGTAGGTGTCTTGAATGCGCACCGTAAAGATCGAGATGCTAAGAAACTCAATAAAATACGGTAAAATAACTCCCATACCCCAAACGTGTAGCTGCCTTAAGACCATATCTTTATGTAGGATAGTAGGCTTTCTTAATTCGAAAAAGGGCACCAAGATCCGGTGCTAAATAAAACGAGAAAGCATTTTGGAAAGTCTCAAAACGTACTATACGGTCAAGAGTGACATGGCTTCTGCGAAAACAACACTAAAAGGGAGACTAAGTGATTGGTTTCGTTTCCAGGAACCAATTCGGGCACACGAGCACCATATTCTTAAGCAACTTGCTCAGACAACTGGTAAGACCTATAGCCCGATAGTAATCTCGTCCAATCCATCCTTGCCTGGTTTGACAAAAGAAAGGACAATCCCAACGCGTACCTCGTAATGATTGTATAAGTCGAGTAAAAACATTACCGTATGGATGAAGGTGCCTAATCATATCCTAATGGATCCCGCCAAGGCCAGTAGATCCATAGTGATAATACAGCAAGGAGGGAACTCGTGGATGGAGAACAAAGCATTATACGGAAGGTTGGAGTTAGTCTCATAACACTAGTTAACAATGATTTTGCTACTTGGGTATTAGCTTGTGATTTATACTAAATCGAGTATGCTGATTCCGAATCTGTAATCAGAATTGTTCTAGCACGTAAGGTCCTAAGTTACACACATAATATTTAGTTACAAATATGGGCAATGTTGCTTCGGCTACCGTAGTGAGGATGTGTTGTGTGTGTTTGGTGAAATAAGATTGTACAAAAGTATATACCAGGATATATACAACTAATTTGAAAACATGAATCGACGAGGATGTATAAATATCCCAGACAACTTTTGTTATATCTGTGTAAGATATACTCCAAGCAACCAGCGGAAAAATTTAGCTAAAAGAGTGAAAACTGCATACAATTATTAATTTGGTTGTAAAGTTGGTGACCAAGACAAACCCTGAGCACCTCACAAATTTTGTACTGTGTGTTATACGGGGCTTAAACAGTGGTCAAATGGAAAACGGAAGGGTATGCCTTTTGCTGTACCAATGGTGTGTAGTGAGCCAACAAATCATGTTTTTGATTGCTACTTTAGTATGACAAATATTGCGGGATTCTCAAATAAGAACAAGTCAAAAATTGTATATTCAGATTGTAAGTCAGCTATAAAACCAGTCTCCCATAATATGGAGATTCCAATCCCAGTTCTTCCATCAGCTAGTGCAGTTAAAGTAGATGATTCATCGCCTAAAGAGGAGGATAACAATGACGATGAAATGTATGAGGAGGATTCTAAGGAAAAGAAGATCCATTTGATAAATCAAGAAAGATTGAATGATTTTGTGAAGGATTTGTCATTGTCAAAGGAAAACGCAGAACTGTTGGGCTCTAGACTTCAGCAATGGAATTTTCTAGAGGGCGGTGCAAAAATACCTACTTTCCGTAAACTCTATGAGGCCTTAGCTGCCTTCTATAAATAAGATGGTGCTTGTTTCTGTAATGATGTTAATGGCCTCATGAATCAGCTAGGAAACGAGCATTTACCTTATGAATGGAGACTATTCATCGATGCAAGCACTGCTAGCCTCAAAGCTGTGTTGCTACATAATGGTAACAAAAAACCTTCAATTCCTGTCACACTTATTGTTGGGATGATAGAGACATGCCTCAATGAAGTTTATTTTGGAAGGTGTTCATTACTCGCATCATAAATGGAATATCTGTGGTGATCTAAAGATAATTTCTTTACTTCTTGGACTGCAGCGAGGATATACAAAGAATATGTGCTTCTTATGTCTATGGAACCGCCGTGACGACAGGAATCATTATATTGTCAAAAAGTGGCCCAAAGAGAAAAACACATAGTTGGCCGATACAATATGAAGCACATGCCCTTGATACATCCACAGATCTACCTTCCATCACTTCATATCAAACTTGGCCTTATCACGAATTTTGTTAAAGCAATGGCCCATAATTCTGATGGATTCCAGTATCTCAAAAAAATTTGGTGCAAAGAAAACCGATGCTAAACTTAAAGCTGGCATTTTTGTAGGGCCGGAGATCAGAGAATTCATACGTGACGGGGAGTTCAGAAATAAACTAACTCCACTTGAGTTGGCAGCATGGGATTCATTTGTCCATGTAGTGCAGAACTTCCTTGGTAATTATAGGGATGAAAACTATGAAGAATTAGTGGACAACATGCTAAATGCCTTTCAACGAATAGGGTGTCGGGTGTCTCTTAAGATGCATTTCTTGCATTCGCATCTACATTTCTTTCCATCTAATATGTGTGATATTAGTGACGAACGGGGAAAGGTTCCACCGAAATATCGCAATGATGGAAAGCAGGTATCAAGGCCGCTTCAACGAAAACATGATGGGCGATTACTGCTGGTTCCTACAACGGGAGGATCCTATATCCACGTACAAGCGCAAGAGCAAGAGTCTCAAACATTTTTGAAGAAATTTATAGTTAGGTGAGTACTACCTCTTTTATATGTAATACATATCTTGTCTAGGTCTGCAAAAGGACTTACATAATGCCAAATAGGGTGCCTCGATTCCAAACCTTTGCCCAGAAACGTCTCATTCTTCTCAAACTCGTAATAATTATATCATTAATTGATCCAAGGTGACAAAGTGAGCCATATAACCTAGTTGCATAACTCAGGAACCTTGCGTACTAGGGCTAATCTAAGCACAGATTTGGAGTCAGAGCACCAATATTAGTTAGTTACATTTACTCAAGTAGCAGAGACGAAGTTAAAATTTGTTGGCTAGTGTAATTGAGGAAATGACTCTCCTTTTGATTTATAGGAAAAGCTTTATTGTAGCGGGGCCTGAAAATGGTTTGCTAAAGCATTTCTGACCACTAGGCTGTCAGTTACGAAGGATCACTGAAAATTGAGGGTCGTGTTATTATGGCCGGCATAATACCCCTCTTCCACATCTGAGGAAGCATCCGAGCTTGGTTTCGGTCATCTTGTAACACAAGGTTAGGTCCCGCCAGAATCGGCCATGAACTAACTTGTAGTTCTTAATGACTGTCTCGCACTTGGAGGTTTACCAGGGCACAGTTGAGCGACCTGTTACGGATCGCCTCTGGGAAATGATAATAGCTTTATGACTACTAATAAATAAAGATAAAGTATTGCTTTAGAGGAAGCGATGGGGAAGCGCGCGCACAACTTTTCCATGCCCCATCATAGTTTCCGTCAAGCCTGAGACCGGGGTTTCCTAATTTACACTCAGGCCATCAGGATGTGCAGCTCCTTCAGGTACTAAGTGTAACAGGCTACCCTCCGACGGGGAATGCTTTTACCATTTATAAAGTTTTTCAACAAACAAAATTGTTTATATAAAAAAACTGAATACCTTTCAATTATAACCATTTAAATTTCGGTTCGCCGTTTCGTAGCACACCAGATCTACATATATCGGCAGCAGTTATAAAGCAGATCAAATTGAGTGTTATGGATTAAACTTGCTAATTGTATCATCTAATTTCATACTATTTTATTTGCCTCAGTATTAAATAATATTCACACGTAGCAACCCATCGCTATGAAGGAGCATTTTGGAGTGGACGAAATGAGTATTGTGCCTGAGAGTCTAAAGGAGCGGGTAGTTTTAGTGGTGCCTCCCCTACTTGTGGGAAAGTGGTAGATATCAAGGGGGTTAAAGATTAATTAAAGTCAAATATTTAAAAGTTTATTTTCGACAAACTAAATTTTACAGAACTTTGTACCTTCCTAAAGTTTTAATAGGACCTCCACTAGTCCTGAGTTTAATGAGTTCTTCTCTAATTAATCGAATTATTTCCGCCTTCGCTTTTGACACTGCCAGCTCGGAAGTCGATTCGATAGCAAGGAACAATTTCCTTTCTCCTTCGGGGGGATTTTTGCCCTGCAAAGAAATCGGTTCAATTCGTGATTGAGAGAGAAATGGACAATGAATGCTGTGTAATGACACTTTTTAGGGACCAGTGTCAAATTTTGAACTACTTAATTTTACACACTACATTACTTGTACATTTCCCTAATATCAAACTTATTAACACGTGCCACATATGGTATAACAAGAGTTAAATAATTCTCACTGTTGTGAGATATCACACTTAAGTGATAAAAGAGAAAGGGCGACGTTCGCACAAGAAGAGTTTAATCCTACTTTTTTTTGCAAGCAATCACGGTTTGAGTGAAATAAAATATCGACATAACTCGGTTTACAAAACAATATTACTTATATTATTGGCCCGGCAACCTCGATTAGCTCCACCGACTAGACGGGCTTCTCTCAGAGATCCAGGACTTTGTGAACATTGTCATAGCGACCCGTGGGAGGGACGGTTCTTCTGGGTAGATTGGTGCAATAGTGATTGTACCTAGAGATTGGATGTTTTGCTGTTTTGTGGGTCGAGTTGGCCGGTTTAGGGGAGGAGGGATTCCTTGAACTGTGTAATAATGTTCTAGTTTTGTGCATGTTTCGTGTACTATGGAGAAATTACGTACGACCGAGGTCTTGTTTTATGGCCATTATCGGTTTGTGTTAGTAGTTTATTTGGGGCGCTGCAGGTGCTTTGCCGCGGCGAAGAGGCTTCCTTTATTTCTACTATAGTGTGCAGAGGTGACCGGATGCGAGATTGAGTGGCCAATCTACGGAGGCAGATTTGGACTGGGATGGATATATATAGCTTGTAAGTTTGGACGATGGAGTCCTTTGATTGCCCGAATCTGCACTCATGGTTTCCATGAGTGCTCGGAAGTGTGTTCATTTTGTGTCAACTTTGCTATTTCTTGGGTGTTAGAAAGTTAGTCCTATATCTAGTTTTATTTTAAGGGGAGTGGGGTGCTTGTTGTATTGTGAAAAGGATAACATAAGATTCTTAAGGTAAGATGGTGCTGGTTGTGAAGAGGATAAGAGGATTTTTAAGGTAAGATAGTCAATAGGCTTTGTTGAAGACAGCGTTCGAGCTGATGGGAGCACTAGGGTGTTTGGTGAGGATGGTAATGTCATCGGCATAGCTCCAGTGTGGATTTGAGGAGGCATGTTATGGAAGGAAAAGTTGAAGAGAGTGGTGGAGAGAATGATCTATAGGGAAGGCCATTATGTCTGATATTTTCGTGATAGATTGCGAGAAAGCAGGCCCCCCCCCCCATTTGCAGTTATATTCACGTGTGGTGTTTAGTATTTTGTTGAAGATGTGTCTGGTGATGTGGGGAAGGCTTTAGAAGAAGTGTCGGTGGTGGTTGAGTGAGTTGGGTGAATCATTCTTGTATGATATGGATGATGTATGTGAGTACGGCGCTTGTGGAGTGCAATGGGTGGAATCCGTTTGGGAGGCATCTAATGGGACGTTCAATGATTTTGGAGGAGCGGGGGAGGGGGGAGTGCTAGAAATCTGCAGATTTCTAGCCTCTTAGAATCGAATTGAGATAGATAAGAGTGGCTGAAAATTTGTGAAAGGTCGTCGATGACGCTTGGACCGCTGTCTTAAGAGGGTTGAGGTAACCATCCTTGTGGTGTTTTTATGGAAGTAGATTTGACAGCGATTGACGCATATGCGTCCTCAAAGGATAGGGTATTATTTGGCATGGTGCGACTCTACCAAAACAAGGCTCACCCATTAGGAACGAGTCCTGGACCCAGAGAAAAAGGAAACCTGACGAGAGATGGGGTTCAATGCCTTGTTAGAACCGACGCTCCAGAGGCGGCGTCCGGGCCGCACCAAATTATTATTTTAATGCTCCCCAAGGGCAGAAATCGCCGTAATAATCATTTATAGAGAGGAGGGGGTTGATCAGAGGATAGTGCGGTGTGGGGTTTCCAGGTTGTTTTGGAGTGGG
The DNA here is from genome assembly GCA_963969495.1 of Ceratothoa steindachneri. NCBI lineage: Eukaryota > Metazoa > Arthropoda > Malacostraca > Isopoda > Cymothoidae > Ceratothoa > Ceratothoa steindachneri. The sequence continues at coordinate 3,950,547 of OZ018331.1, read as the reverse complement.
AGTAAGTGTTGAAGGGTTTCTGTATGGGGGAAAGGGCTGGGTTATTAAAGACGAATAGGTAGTTTAGATGTTCTGTTAATATCGGGTTCTTGTCTCAGTCATAGGATTCTAGCGCAGGATCGTGGGTGTCTAAATCGCCCACGAGGGTGTTGGGAGGTCCAGCACTGGCTCTTTTGGTGAGCAGGATGTTTTGTTCTGTTGATGAGAACTCGGATGGTTTGTACGTTAATTTTGTCATGGTGAGTGGTAGAGTCTGAGCTAACTCTGGAGGTGTTGAAGAGGATGTCCTCTCTGGTGTATGTGATTAGATCTCCACCCCCGTTGTTTCTGCGTCTGCCCTACCTAATGTACGCAGTGGGATATTTTTTTCAGGCGGGACTGTATTTTGATAGAATCCCCTCACGAAGGTTCAACGATGACTGGTTGGTATCCCAAACAAACAATACTACCTGGACACCTCTCCTCCACAACTAGAACCGGTTCATGGTGTCTTCTTAGGACCCCCCATCCTCCCTCAATCCCAAGGGCGTCGAATACTAAAGAATTTTGTACAACGAACAGATGAGGGTTGATAAGAGACTTACGGAGGGGCAGTAAGTCCCTCGCACGGTTATACCAGCCTCGGAGTACTCGGAAATCTGCGCCAGAGCTTCTTTACTCGTCACCCTCCACCTGATTAAAAAAAAAAGAAAATAACAAATGTTAAATGGCCAGGAAACTAATTAAAACGGTCAATATTTAGGTGGAATAAGGGGGAAGATCAGAATCGAGGACAAGATATCCAAAATTTCACCCACTAATGGCGACATTAGGAAAAAAATTTGGTGTAACCAACGAAGGAATGATCAGTTATGGGAGAAAGCATGTGAAGAGAATGATCGAAAGTGGGAAAAGGATCGAGGATGACAAATCCTTGGGTAGTAAGCGTCAAGAAGTCAGAATCGACACGTTTCCCGCAAAGTGGGCACGCATCAAGGCCACTAATAACTACCCGCCCCTGACACCCCCATTACGCACAAGGCCCCCTAGCACACTTACTCCATGCAGGTCTATTACCTTCATGTGGTCTTGCAACCCTTCTCACAACCTGACACTCGTATTCTCTTCCCAACTCTATCTCTATCCATTCTTCTTATGTGCCCATACCACCCAAGAACATTTCCATTCACACCATATACATCTCTTACAAGCACTCTACCTTTCGCACACAAAGTATCTGTTGTTAATCTGCACTGCTCTCATTCGAGATTGCCCCATGCCAGTCTCACTCCGACAGAGAATTTGCTACCATTTAAAACCTTGTGGTCACAATCTGTTTCATCTGTTACACTGTCGTTTACAATGCACCCCAGATACTTAAAACTTCGTACTTGTACAAGGGTGACATCAGGGACTTACTCTCTTCAACATTTACTTTTTTTTAGCCCCCCTTTTCAAACACGTCAATCAATATTTCCAAACTCCACTCACTGTCAGGCACCAACCAGGTCATGAGCATATACCAACATTGAAAGAACGCATCTCTCGACATTCCTCATCAATCTCATTCCCATATACCTCATTTCTCATCAATCTCATTCCCATATACCTATCTTTCGGTATTCCATTCATAATAATATTGGACAGCCATTGCGACATCACACAATCTTGTCTTAAACCCCACGTACTTCTAACAGAAATACTTTTCACATCATCCCAAAATTTACCTCATACTTCTCTATCTACACGATCCTAAGCCTAGCATACTTTCTGCAACTATCCCTTGTTTTGTTTTGTTCAATCATTTCACAGTACAAATACTTGATCCCCCCCCCATCTGTCAATCCTTCAATTATACTTCTTATATGCCCACAAGAATTTTTCGAAAAACTCACCTAAAATACAACAGACATCGCGCTCTAGTGTTTTCATTCACCATGCACTCTTCCGCTGTAAAATGCCTTCAAACATATCCACCAGACCCCATTCCATAACATAAGAGCGACCATTTTTTAGCATCGTAGTAACTATGTAGTAATCGGAAAACCTCCACAAAATGGACGCGCGGTGGTCTTATTAAATCCCAGCATACTCCACACATAAAATAATATGTCTAAAATTGGAATAAGGAATGTAAAGATATTTGTTAGTGTATATATATATAGAAGGCAAATGACCATTGGAAGTGCGCGCGAAACACACAATGTACGAACGCGCGAAAGGTCAGAAGCACCCGTGTCAATAAGATGATGCGTAACCAAACATTTCGCGTCTCAGATTAGATGATTTATCGAAAGACGGAAGTCTACGAAACACCTGGGTAAATACACCCGGTGACCAAAGTTGCGACAAGCTTATTCTGTTATATTGATAAAACTTGGAGATCATTAATTTAATTCTCCTTCCCATAAATCGGTACCAAGGAAACCCGCTATAAATTGGTAATTCTCCTACACTCCCCTATAATTGGTGACCCTTCGTTTCGACCGAACAGTGAAGGTATAGAAGAAATGGACGCAACAAGCCATAGTCAGACAGGACAAGGTGAAGAGGACTTCGTGAACGCTGTCAACATAAAATCGCCCATGTTTAATGAAACAGCAATTCCAGGTTGGTTAAAAATTGTAGAGGCCCAATTTCACATCTCCAGAATTAAAAAAAAAGAGCGAGACTAAATTTTTCCACGTATTAGCCACACTTCCTCTCGAGATCGTCGATCGTCTTCTAGCGGCCATTTTATCGGACCAAAATTATCCACTTTTGAGGGCAGAAGTGATTGGGCTTTTCGAGAAGCTCATCGCACCTTCCACGCTCACAGGCCGACCCTCAACCAATTTGGAAAGAACTACGAAGGATTGCCCTGCAGGTAGGAGTTGGTGAAGAACTTATAAGGCACGAATTCATTCAGTCTCTCCCGGCTAACATCGCGCCCATAATTGCCACTCAGAAAGAACTCACACTTGCACAATTAGGAAAACTGGCTGCTGAACTGATGACATTTGGTAGTGCACAGTGCCTTAAAATAAAAACTAGTAGTGAGTCGATAGGTCGCAGTGCCGTATCCGTGTCCAACGCGTTTATACCGTATACAAATAGAGATACGAGTGATAAGTATATAAATAATTCGGCGGGAAGTGAACGGTCAGTGCCCAAAGCTGCGTATCCTAATGGAATTCGTCCCAGTTATATGCAATATAATACCGATTACAGTGCGCAAAATATACCAGGAGGATTGCGATCCTTCCGAAAAAAACAACAACAAAGACCTGTAATTTGCCGCTCACATGTATTCTTTGGGGGAAAACGAGAAATTCTGCAAACCCTGGGCAAGTGGCCCAAGAAAGAAGAGAAGGTCCAGATGCAACCTTCTTCCACGCCATCTTCGCCAGCCCCTGCGGAAAACTAGGCGGGCATGCCATTGCAAAGGCGGCGGCTGGAATGCCGTCTGTTTTCACCGTCGCTGCTAAAGTGTGTAATAATGTGATTTCTTAATCGACACGGGGTGAGTGTATCGATGATCAAGGCTAAATTGGTGAAATGGCAGGAAAATAAAAGTGCACGGCGAGGTTCACACGGACAGTCTTCGCCGATCATTTGTAGTCGCGGATACCACTTCATCGTTATTAGGTACTGACTTTTTAAGACATTATAATCCTTTAGTAGATTGTGCGTGCGGCATACTAATAGACAAACAAACTAAACTTGCATTGGAAGTGAGATTACCTGGAGAACCTGCGGTAGCCTTAATTATCAATGACCTTCAGCACCTACGACCACATTGCAGAGCCATATTGGGAAAATATGAGGCTCTGTACGGACACGCACCCTCTCAGCCCTTCCCGAACTCAGTGACGCATACGATTGAAACTGGTAGTGCTCTACCAACATTCGCACGGCAGAGGCCTCTTTCAATAGAGAAACTACAGGTTGTCAAAGCAACTTTCGAAACACTATTGAAGGAGGGGGGCGTGCGCCTGTCAGTCACCATGGCCCTCGCCAATTCACATGGTGCCAAAGAAGTCGGCCATTTCCAAGCGCTCACAAAGCCCGACAGGTACCAGCTGCCGCGAATTCAAAGTGTTACGAACCGGACACCTCCATGGCAAAAGGATCTTTTCAAGGTTGGACCTGGTTCGTGCCTATCATCAAATCCCTATAAACCAGGCAGACATAGAGAAAACTGCGGTCACAAGCCCATTTGGTTTGTGGGAGTACGTTAAGCTCCCATTCGGTCTCCGAAATGCAAGCTGCACCTTCCAAAGGCACATGGACAACTTGTTTCGAGGTTTAGGGTTCGTTTTTGTGTATATAAACGACATCCTGAAGCATTTGGAGTAAGTCTTTAAAATCCTGGTCGAAAACGGTCTGCGAATATCCCTGGAGAAGGAGGAAATATATTTTTTTTTAGGCTATCACATTTCGGTGGAAAGAGTCTGCCACCAGCGAAGAAACTGGAGGATATTGGAGACATACCATTACCAATGGTCTACAAGGAGCTTCGAAGATATTTGGGCATGTTAGGATAGTACCGCAGAATGATTCCTAACTTAGACGCGACTCCAGCCCCATTGACCGAGCTTGTAGGCCTGCAACCAAAGGCTCGAGAGCTCGTGTGGAACGAGGAGGCACGAAGAGCATTTGAAAATAATAATAATAAATTTCTTATAATGCGCTCTTCAAGGCCAGAGGCCTTCACAGAGCGCACGTTCGGCTGTGGGCTAAGATCAGGTGGGTGAGTAGGCAATCCTGAACAGATGCGTTTTCAGCAGTCGCTTGAAAGTGCTAAGTGAGGCAGCAGATCTAATTTCGGCTGGAAGAGTATTCCAAAGCTTGGGGGCACAGACTGAGAAGAAGCGGTCGCCCAATGAACAGAGGGACGAGCGAGGAGTATTCAGGAGAGGAGCATGAGATGACCGAAGGGCCCGAGGGGCGAGACGTTGGGAAAGGAAAGAGGAAAGGTAGTTTGGGGCCTTTTGGTGAAGGGCCTTGAAAGTGAAGAGAAGAATCTTGAAATGAGAACGATATCTGACAGGTAACCAGTGTAGTTCCTGAAGCAGGGGCTTAGAAGGGGAGAAGTGAGAGCGACGGAGGAGTAGTCGGGCAGCGTAGTTCTGGACTAGCTGAAGGGGACGTAGAGAGGAAGATGGTAGATTTACAAGAAGAGGTACAGTAATCAAGGCGGGATGTAATGAGGCGTGGACAGCAGTCTCAAGACTTTGGCGATTGAAGTGAGAGCGAATGCGGGAGAAGTTACGGAGAAAACAAAGGGAAGATTTACTAATATTGTGGATGTGGGGCTTGAAGGAGAGATGCTCATCAAACACAATGCCCAGATTTCTAAGAATCAGAGAAAGCGACAGAGTTTCCACCCAGAGGGAGGGAGGGAAAGAGGGATTTAACTTTGTATACTAGAGCGGGGGTACCAACCAGAAGAACTTCAGTTTTGGAGTGGTTAATTTTGAGGAAGTTAGCCGATAGCCAGTCCGAGATAGAATAAGCAGATAGGAGGTCACAGATTGAGTGGGCAATGGTCGAGGAGGAGGAGGAAATGAAGATTTGAGTGTCATCGGCATAGAGGTGGAAGGATAGACCGAGATTACGTAGAAGGGAGCTAAGAGGGAATAAGTAGATACAAAAGAGGAGAAGGCCGAGGACAAAGCCTTGAGGGAGACCAAAGCGAATGGGAGTGAGGTCAGAGGAGACATCGTTAATCACTACAGATTTGGTGCGAGACGAAAGGTAAGAGCGGAACCAGTCGAGAGCAGCGACAGAAATGCCAAGGAAAGAGTGGAGGCGATCAAGCAAGATGGAATGGTCAATAGTATTAAAAGCAGAGGAGAGGTCAAGTAGAATGAGGATGGAGGCACAACCCTGGTCAGCAGCTCTACGTAAGCAATCAGTAACATTGAGTAAAGCGGTTTCGGTAGAGTGCCCAGCTTTAAAACCTGATTGGTAAGTCTCATCAATATTACAGGCAACGATGTGGGAATTAAGGCGCGAAACAACTACTCTCTCAAGGACCTTAGAGAGGAAGGGAAGTTGCGAGATCGGGCGATAGCTAGCTGGGTCGGAAGGGTTAAGCTTCGGCTTTTTAAGGATCGAACGGATTTGGGCCCTTTGAAAGAAGAAGGGACAACACCAGTAGCGAGGGAGGTATTGAACAGGTGGAGGAACAGTAGGAGTATGACAGGCAATATTTTGATTAATACCTTAGGGGGTAACGAGTCACAAAGGGAGCCAGATTTTTAGAGCGCGAGAGTGTAAGGCGGACAACTCAGAAGCGGTCACGGCAGGAAATACGTTGAGCGGCCGTGGGGAGGGGGGGATCAGGAAGAATGTGAAAGGCCTGGTCAAGCAGTCGTCGGAGGGAGGCACGAAGGTTGATGACCTTATCAGCGAAGAATTTCGAGAGGATGGTGGGGCTGATAGGGGTGGGGACTTGGTGTGAGGAGGTAAGAGAAGAGAGCAGGCGGAAAACAGCACGGGGGTCATTCTTATTGTCGGCTAGCAATTTACGCGAATGGGCTTCACGAGCAGAGTTCAGTTGAGCCAAATAGAGAGATGTTGCAAGACAGTAAGTGAGCGAAAGAGAAGTTGTATCTTGCCCATGCAAGCGATCTTTACGAAGAGCTCTTTCATGGGCACGTAAAGACTGTCTCGAGCGTAGGAGTTCCAGCGAGTACCATGGGGCGCGGTGACGGTGAGAGGGCGAAGGAGTAAAAATGGGGGAATGGGCATTAAGGCAAGTTAGGAGGGATTTCTCCAAGTAAGAGTGGATTTGGTCAGGGGAGGGGAGAGCGTGAAAAGGGGTAAATTAGAGGCAACATCATTAAGGAGGGATGGGATGTCAATGGAGGCTAGCCGTCGATAAAGTTTTGGGATTTTTTTTTTTTTTTTAATTAAGGGGCTATCTGGCGACTGCCGACTAAGGCATAAGTTGCCGTAAACAAACAGCCTAGTTCTAGGCTACTTTAAAAAATTGAACAGGAAATAATAAAAAGAAATAACAATAAAAAAGCAATAAAAAAAACAACAACAATTAAACCGGGTTAAATGAAAGGGAGAAGGCCGGCCTCCCCCAAAAAGTCAATAAGTCCACCAGTCAAAGTACACGCACTCGTCCCCAGTACAAGGGACAGGCGGTAGCGACCCCGCCCATCCCGGTACCGGGACAGGTGTCGTGCGCGAAGATCACCCAGACTGGGACATTCGACAAGAATGTGCCGAACAGTCTGGGGGACGACGCAATCGTTGCAATAGGGCGCAGGCGAGCGCTCCATCAAATAGCGATGCGTCACACGAGTGTGGCCGATTCGGAGACGACAGAAAGCAACCTGAAGCCGCCGCGGCATTGGGGGATAGGTCCATGGGAACAGTCGCGGCGCAATGGCACGCAACTTTAAGTTCCCTTCGACCGTCTCCCATCTTCTTTGCCAAGCAGTCCGAAGAGCTGCCCGTATTCCTGCCATGTAGTCAGTGTGAGGAAGAGCGAAACGCTGGTCCGGTCGCAGAGTCCTCGCGGACTCTTTGGCGCGCTCATTCCCCGCAATTCCTACATGTCCAGGAACCCAGCAGAAGATAATCTCGACATCTGCCCGGTTCGCCAAAACCGTGGCGTCACGGATTTCGCGAACCAGGGGGGGCGGAGATTCCAATGCCCCAAGAGCACTCAGGGCGCTTTGTGAGTCGCTATAGATCACAATCCGGTCTCCGAACCGGGCACGTCGCGTAATCTCCTGTACCGAGTGGTGTATTGCCACCAGCTCAGCCGTGAAGACAGACGCAGCGCCTGGTAGAGCCCCGCGGACTTCAAACAGAGGGGATACGGCGTGGAAGCCGACCCCCTCTTGGGACTTGGAGCCATACGTATACACTGGCACGGTACCAGCGTGACACGATGTGTGCTCCAAAAAGGTCGAACGCAATACTCCCGGCGCAGTACAAGCTTTGGGAGCAGAGGCGTGGCGACAAATAGCCAAATGTGGTACCCTCCAGGGTGGCGTCCTGGGCAGAACCAGGGGCGCCACCGACCCGAGAGCTATATCTACCTCTCGAAAGGAGTTTCCTGGCCCTAAACCCATAGGGCTTAGGGTATGACTGGCGTCTCTCAGCGGCATAGGCACCATCGAGATCAGAGGCGGATGCAGTGAGAGCTGTTGGCGACTGAGGGAGGCGCCGGGCTCGCGCGTACAGGCGAGTGATGCACTGCACGCGGCGCAGAGCGAGTGGCATCTCCCCAGCATCGACCAACCGGCTCTCAATGGGGGAAGTGCGGAAGGCACCGGTCGCAAGGCGAAGGCCGGTGTGGTGGATCGAATCCACCTTCCGCAATAAACGCTCGGCTGCGGATGCATAAAACTCGCATCCGTAGTCGAGCTTCGAGCCAACAAAGGATCGATAAAAAAGTAAGGCGGTAGCCCTATCAGCGCCCCAAGCGCTGAACGTCACGGAACGGAGAATGTCCATGGCGCGGGTACAAGAGACCCTAAGGCTGCGAATATGAGCCTCCCAGGTGAGGCGTCGGTCGAATACAAGACCAAGGAAACGGTGCGACTCAACCACATCCAGGCGCACCCCATTAAGAAACAAATTTGGGTCGGGGTGAAGCCGTGGATGGCGGCACAAGTGCACCACCTTGGTCTTGGCCAAAGAAAACCGAAACCTGTGCGCTTCGGCATAGCGAGAGACGCGGTTCAATGCCTGTTGGAGTCGACGCTCCAGAGTTGGCATCTGGGCCGCGCCAAAAGAGATCGAAAGGTCGTCCACGTAGAGCGTAGCGAGAACATCTTCCGGCAGCACCGAGGTGATGCCGTTGATGCTCAGGGCAAAGAGTGTGACACTGAGGACACTTCCCTGCGGGACACCCTCTTCCTGCTCCTTTGGGCCGGAGAGGGCTCCCCCCACCCGTACGCGGAATCGACGATCTCGCAAAAATTCAGATATAAACATTGGGAGGTGTCCCCTCGCCCCCATCGTGTGGAGAGTCTCCATGATACCGTATCGCCATGCGGTATCATAGGCCTTCTCCAGATAAAAAAAACACCGTGGCGTAGTGCTGTCTACGAAGGAAAGCCTCGCAGACGGCATTTTCCAGTCGGAGCAGAGCATCCGACGTGGAGTGGAACTTACGGAAGCCGCACTGTGCAGAAGACAGATGGCCTCCGCTGTCCAGGAAGAAGGCTAATCTAACAATTACCAATTTTTCCATCAACTTGCACACGCAGGAGGTTAGAGAGATTGGGCGGAAACCGGTCGGAGTAGAGTGATCTCTCCCCGGCTTGCGAAAGGCGAGCACAGTAGCGATTCGCCAGGAGTCTGGGAGAAGACCTTCCACCTAGATCCTGTTGAACAAATCTAACAGAAAGGCCATGCCTCGCTCACCCAGGTGTCGAAGCATGGCGTACGGGACATCGTCCGGACCATGGGCGGTGTCCGCGCACGAAGCGAGAGCGGAACGCAACTCACTCACAGTAAACTTGTCGTTGAAGGGTTCTCCGCCTCTGGAGGTAAATTCCAGCCGGCGGCCTTCCGCCACATCACGACGTGCATTGAATGCTGGCGGAGCAGCATCACGGCTAGAGAATGCGGAAAAAGCGGTCGCTAAGGATCCCGCCACGGACGCGGGGTCCGAGATTGCGGTCCCATTCTCCTGGAGAACGGGATGGGGGGCCTGCGAGAACTTGCCCCGAATCCTTTTGACTCGCTTCCACACCTCAGCTAAAGGGGTCTTCCCGTTAAGTGAACACACGTATGCCCGCCAAGAAGAGCGGCAGGCGTGCTTCGAAATATACTGGAACCTAGCCCTAGCCCGACGAAATTCAGCGACAGTGAAATCGTTCGGGCGGCGCTTATAGCGCATGTAGGCATAACGCTTCTGTTTGAGGGCCGTCTCACACTCGGCCGACCACCATGGGAGTGGTCGGCGTGCAAAACGGCCAGACGTCCTAGGAATAGTAGTCAGGCCCACGGCGATGAGGTTGCCGGAGAAGAACTCAACGGCCTCATCTACCGACCTAAACTCCTCGACTGAGATAGAGAATTCAGTCATTTCCTGAAATGCAGGCCACCGCGCCCGCGCCAAGCACCACCGAGGTGGTCTGTCAGGCGGCAGTTGCCCTGAAAATGATATTTGAATGGGAAAGTGATCACTACCATGGAAGTCATCAACCACCCCCCAATCAAAATCAGGCTGTGCATCCGAAGAGCACAAAGATAGGTCAAGGCAAGAAAATGAAGCGGTTCTCGGACAGTGATGCGTAAACTCATCCACGTTTAGGACACCCATCTCAAGCTCTTCGATCAGATCGGCAAGGACTTGTCCCCTGGGATTTATGGAGTAATCTCCCCAGAGAGGATGCCTGCCGTTCAGATCTCCAAGCAAGAGATAGGGCCTCGGCAACCATGCCACGACGGGGCGGAAGTTTCCCGCGTCGAAGTCAGCTGACGGTGGAATGTACGCAGAAATAATAGTATACCTCCTATCCAGGTGCAGCTGCACAGCCACTGCCTGAAAGGAGGTATCTAAAGAGAAAGGAAGAACGGAGACATCATGCCGGGTGTAAACCGCGCATCCCCCAGCCCAGACATCCCGCGGTGGTGGGGTCGCAAGACCCTTATACCCCGGGAAGGCAGGCAGCGGGCACGCGCCTAGCATGGTCTCCTGCAAAAAAATAGCTAACGGGGAACGGGACGAGACGAGCCTCCGCAGCTCCTCCCAGTTGGCCCGGAGTCCACGGCAATTCCATTGAAGGAATATGCCCTCCAGGCCTAGCTCGGAGGAGACGCGGGGGCCCTCCTCGAATTGAAGGCCCTCACGGGAATGTCCGTACGCTTCCCGGGGGAAGAACCCCGGGCGCTGTTGGCCGGACAAAGCGTTGAAGGCGCTGTTGCCTTCGAGGACTTATTGGGGGAGGTTGGGCTCGCCATGCGAGTCTTTTCCTCCCTCCGCCTCGAAACCTTAGACGGGCGTTGCGGCTTGGGAGGCGGGGGGCCCTCTTTTCGAGGAACCACCGTCTCCGAGCCACTCGCTCCACCTCGGGGCGTGGGCGAAGGGGCCGAAGCTCCTTTGTTGCTGTCCTCCTTTAGGGGAACAGCTTTAGGAACCCCGGAAGATGGCCTAGCGACCATCTTCAGGGGTGTTGCCTCCTGTGAGTCTAACGACTCGGTGGAGGCGCGTGGCCGTTTCGCCTTACGGGAAACGGTCACGCTGGGGGAAGAGGAGGGAGCCCTGGTTTTAGCCGGGGCAGGGTATGAACTCTTTTTGCCGCCAGCTTTACCAGGGGAGCACCCAGGCTGGGTAGAGCTCGCAGAAGGGCTCCGAATGGGCGCGGAAACAACCGTGCTCGTTGGCCTGGATGGGCCAGGAGCAGAGGTTGCCTTTCTAACTATTGAGGCATATGAGGTGCCAGGCAGAGCCGGGCGCGCCAGGACCAAGCCCTTTGCCTCGCGGAATGAGAGTCGATCCTGGGCCTGAACGGCCAGGATTTCTTTCTCAAGGAGATATGCACCACATTGCTTCGAAGAAGCAGGGTGCGGCTTTCCGCAATTGACACACTTGGCCACACACGAGTTGGACTTATCGTGTGCGACCTTGGAGCAATTTACACATACTTCGGGTGACCCCGACTTTGCACGTCTACATGAGCGATTCGTATGGCCGAAGCGGTGACAGTAATAGCACCGCCGCGGCAGTGGCACGAATGCCTTCACGCGGTAGCGGTACCAATCGGCACGCACCGACTCAGGGAGCTTGTCACAGTCGAACGTGACGAAGAGTGTAGGGGTGGGTCTCGAGGCCACTCCCTGTTTTCTCATCACACGTTCGACCTTGACCGCCCCATGGTCGGCCAGCTCTAGGGTGATGTCCTCAATGGAGTAGTGAACGAGTTCCCTCGCATAAAGTACTCCTTTCACAAAGTTCATGGTAGAGTGCAGCTAATTGCACTAGGTAATCCTCTCCTCTGATGGATCATGTTGCCATTGGACAACATGCTGCCATCAGTGGATCGAATAACGAGGAAGCGTTTGAAGCCAGCGGGCTCGAAAACGCCAGGTAACATCTGAATCAGGGGCCCCGATGTCATCGAGGCTCCGCCCTGGGCACTTTTGGTCTTTGTCATCGTCAGGAGCTCCGTACCCGGGGGAGAAGAGGGGCCGGATGTGCCGATCTTGGCTTGGTCCCTTGCCAAAGTGGCAGCAGACCCATCCGTCCCCGTAGCCTCCGCGGATGGAGAGGAGCCCCGAGTCTTCTTCGTCCTTTTCTTTTTTGGAGAGGAGGGCGGGGAATGAACCCGCTTCTCACCTCCGCCGGCAGAAGCCCCCATGCCAGATGGGCCGGCCTCAGCCAGGTCCCTCTCCGAAATGGAGAAGTTCCTGGTAGTCGTGGGGGCACCTGTCGGAGGAGATCCCTCCCCTCCTTGTATTGCCTCGGAGCCCTCAGCCGTTTGAGAGGGACCTTGCATAGGGGCGGACTCGGGTTCGGTGCTTGGCGCCGAGCCCGGATTCCCCCCATGGAAGGCCCTACCCTCTGAGGCTGGGTCTCCTCAAGGACCATGTCTATCACAGGAGGGGCCTCCAGTTGGCCATCCCCTCCCAGGACATCGCAGGTCCCCTTGGCAGCGTCAAGAGTCATTTGTGGGGAGGCACAAGCCTTAATCCGGGCAAGGTTTAATATCCTTGCCAGCAGGTCTTTTGAGGGAAGCGACCGAAGGGGCCTGGCTTCCCTCTTCCCCCTAAGGGGGTTTGCCCTACCGAGCCGCTTACAAGAGGGGCGGTCGGCAATGGGCTGCCTGCTGGCTTTCTTGGCAGTCCCCTTAGAAAGAAAAGGAGGGACTGCCGCTGGAAATAGGGAGGTGCCCGAAAGCACCTCCAGAGAAGGGAGTGAGGGGGAGTCCCCTACACCCGTAGGCGTAGGAGAGGAGTAAGCCTCCTCTCCGGTTAAAGAAGTATGGAGGGTCCCCTGCGCAAGCACAAGGGAGGGGGGTACCTCCATTTTTTTGGTGGAGCTGCCCGAGGGCGGCTCCTTTGATGTTCTTGGGGAAGTTGGGGGTTGGGTTTTTTTTATACTCATCATTGGGCATGGTGACCCTCTTATTTACACGGGACGCAACAGCTCACCACCTCTCACAGTTGCCCGCACTGCAAGAGGTGCTTGCACGCCCGGCAGAGCCAGGTGGCGCCATTTAGGACCACCCCTCCCGCCTGGTGGCCTGGCAGTCCATCGGCATGGCGGCTCCACCTTAGACACGGCGTATAAAAGATAGATTTTGAAGACGAGAGGAAAGTATGGGTGGGGATGAAGCAGGTTGTTAAAAAACCAACCACCCTAGACCGGAGCTCAGGGGTTAGGGAACATTGTCCCCTCCCCCCTCAGCCCCGATCCAGGACGGTTGGCCGAAAAGAAGGTCAGCATCTACCCTGTGAAATTAGAGGCTGACCAGAGAAAGTTGTGGGAGAGGTTGTATGAAAAGAGAGGAAACAAGTGTTTCGAAGGAAGGAAGAGAGGCTAAGCTGAGGCCGGACGGGGTGCTGAGTCCCGTCAGCACGGCGGCCAGGATGGCAAATCGCCGTGCCCCTTACGGGGTAAAGTTTTGGGATGAGAGGAGGCCGAGAAGGCAAAGAAGTGGGGGTTGAGACGTTGAAGTTAATAAGGTAATGGTCAGAAATAGCATTAGACAGGATAACAGTGGTCAAGTTGGAAATTTGACAGTCGGAAATTACAAAGTCTAAAATGTTACCATGGGAGTGTGTTAGGGAAGAAACATGTTGAGTAAGGGAGAAGAGGTCAAGGATCTCAAGGAAGGCAGGTAGATTAGGGTTAATGATTGGGAGGTTGAAGTCCCCCATGATGAGAAGATGACCCGATGGGGAGAGACTAGCGAGAAGGTTACTAAATTCGTCAAGAAAAATATCAAGGGAGGAAGGAGCTGGGGGGGGGGGGGGGTAGAGCACAATAATTGTTAGAGAGGGAACAGAATTAGAGACAGAGATAAGGGCCTCAAAAGAAAGAAGAGAGGGGGATGGAAGGGTATTCAGAGAGAGAGGGGGCACTATGAATGAGAGCAACCCCTCCGCTACGTTTGTTCCGGGGGTTATGGGAGTAAACGTAGCCATCAGGGGTCGCTAGCGACAAGCAGACATCACTCTGATGAAGCCAAGTTTCCCTGAGATCAAGGAGGGAGATACGCGAATTAGTCAGGAGATTGTGAATGAACTCCACTTTATAAGCGACGCTTCTAACGTTGAGTAGAAACGCGTTATAAACTGAGAGTGAGGAGGTTGGAGGGGGAGTGAGGGAGACGGGGGGAGGGGGAGGTCGGGGTAGACGGTTCAATGGAAAATAACTTTTTTAAGACCGAAGATAAACGGAATCCCCTTTTTATAGGACGAGATTGATTTCGAGCGATTCCTAGTGCTTTAATTCTAGAGCCAACCGAGGAAGATACCTTAAATCTTCTATTAAGAGAAAGAAGTGTGGCTTTGTCCACCATTGAAGGAGGAGAAATATAAGTAGGATTCCAAAATCGGCCTTAATCTAATCGGCTCCGTTAAACTCTGTCACCCGCTGCCTAATGATTCGCCATACCAGCTGGTGACAGATTGCTCCCAATACGCAGCAAGCATACTCCACCTACGACAGAGTTTTCCTAGCGGCGTATCTTGCTGTCATCCATTTCAGGCACCTGATTCAAGGTTACCTTGTGCACGGATCACAAGCCTTTAGTATCAGCTTTTGCATCGCCATTAAGTGCTAAAACAGACAGACAACAACGCCATTGGACAGCCATTCTAGAATACGTGAGTGATATCACTTACGTGTGTGGTCAGGACAACGTAGTGGCTGACTGCCTTTCAAGGAAAGTCAATTCGGTCCAAATTGACTATCTTGGCCTCCGAGCGTTGCCGGAAGCGCAAGATAATGACGAAGAAACGAAGGCATTTCGCTTTCGACTAAAATCTTACCCTTTTCCCGACGAAGTTCAGCTTTGGTGTGAAGTAACATTAAGATACCAATGACCGTTTCTCTCTTTTGGCATGCAGGAGAACTAACTTCAATCAATTACATAATCTGTCAAACCCTGGAATCAAGGCTTCACTTCGTCTCATCAAATCTCCATTGCCAATCTTCCAAGATTAATCGCCACACGAAATCCCCGATCCTGCCCATTGATATTGCATCCTTAAAGTTCGAAACTGTGCATATCGATATAGTTGGACCACTCGCAACGTGTACACTGCCTGGACAATCTTACCCCTCACACAATCCGTATTTACTATCATGCATCGACCGAGTGACGAGATGGATCGAAGCGCTACCGATGCCAGACATAAATGCCACAACGGTTGCGTTAGCTTTCCTAGACGGGTGGATTTCGAGATTTGGAGTCCCGCTTTACGTAGTAATCGACAGAGGCGCCCAATTCGAATCAGAACTATTCCAGGAACCGTCTGCCCTCGTTGGTTTTCATCGTCTCCGCACCACGGCGTACCGCCCGTCCAAGAACTGGATGGTAGAAAGGGCACACAGGACTTTGAAGTGCTCCATAATGGCCCGTCGACAAGGTTGGCTGGTGGCACTCCCAACTGTCCTTTTAGGCATTTGCTCTTTGCCCTATGACTCGGAATTTTCATCTTTAACGGCAATCACGGGAACTACACTCTTGTGCCCCAAACCTTTAGTTTGGGGCACAGCTGGAATCAACGATGACACAAGTCGACTTCGCGCAGGCATCCATAAGGCACCTGCACTCGGTGCCCAAGTCTTTCGTGCCCCCAAATCTTCGCGAAGCAACTCATGTGTGGGTCCTAATAGACCGCGTGCGCAAACCACTACAAACGCCATATGCTGGCCCTTTCCCAGTAATTGAGCGCGGCAATAAGGTTTGCACTTTGGAATTTCCTGACGGAAGAAGGGACACTGCCTCAGTGGACAGATTATCTCCCTTGCATTATGGTAACCTGCCATGCGATCAAGAACGCCCATAGACTCAGGCAGAAACCAGGTGCACTTCACCTCGCAGAGTGCATGGCACGGAAGAGAACGACGCCACAAGAAGTCAACCGGACACCTCTACAGGAACCGGAGAGAGGAACGGCAAGACGGACGTTTTCACGCGCTCCGGGAGGTGAGTCACGATGGCCAGGAATCCCTCATTCCTGTATTTCTAATCCTTGTGTAGGCAATATTGTAGTGATACATTTGATGAAAGAGGAAGAGGCATAAATATATACACGCCTCGCTGCCTCTATAACTTTATTACATGCCTTATCATGTGTTTGTTAAGTGTCGTAATTATAATTTATGTAGAAATCTAAAGAAGAAAAGGACAAAATTGTATATAAATGTATTAGATATTATTATTATTGTAATATATGGCAGAATATGCATAAAAAGGCCCGTTTTAATACAGGCATGCACTTATGTAAGTGTCGATGCCTGTGCGTATGTTGTAAATGCTGTCAGATATTAAGTGTGCCAAAAAATAAGTATTTCAAATGTATCTACATATGTAATGTTATACGCTGTTTTCTTGCTAACTCCATTACTGGCAGGAGAGTACTGTAGTGATCAGATTATGTAATAGGCAGGCTACTGGTACCAAATTGCAGGATTCAATAGGCCCAGCAAAAACCTCGACAAAATGGACGCATGGTGGTCCATTGGTTGAAATTGGAATAAGGAAATGAGAATGTATAGATTAATTTGCATCTATGAATTTGAATACAAAAAATAAGGAATGTAAAGATATTTGTTAATGTATATATATATAGAAGGCAAGTGACCATTGGAAGTGAGCGCAAAAGGTCAGAAACAGCTGTGTCAATAAGACAATGCGTAAACAAACATTTTGCGTCTCAGAATAGATTTATCGAATGATGGAAGTCTACGAAGCACCTGGGTAAATACATCTGGTGACCAAAGAGAATTGTATCACAAAGCTGCGACAAGCGTATCCTGTTATATTGATAAAACTTGGGATATGCAAGTAATTCGACTTACACAGCTTTTGGTAGCTCCGCCTTTAAGGTGGAGAACAATGATTCTAAGCCACGCCCTCTAGAAACTAAGTATATATATATATATAGTCGGAGCAGCTCAATTAGAATGATTATTGCATTATTAAGATCATTAGATTACTGTCGTTAAGAAGATTATCTCATTAACGTTCCCCTTTTAAATTCACCAAGTCTTGTCGCTCAAGAATTTAATAATTCGCGTAGAATATATATATAGACTGTTAGTCGCCTGCAAAGTAACTTCGTCACGTGCCGTTGGCCCTTTTAATAAGCCAATATTAGAATACAGTATAGTTTTGCAACGTCCTTCTTTACTGCGATTTACCCTGAAACCTTGGGTAAGCCCAGCCAAAATAAGAACACAGTGAAGAAATCATCTTTGGAGTCCGATACTTAATTCCATGTCACCCTTATAAACTAGTGCCGCTATAAAACGAACCCCTCTATAACTATATCATTTATTACAGCTTCCGTAATATTTTTCAGACCTCTTACATGACAAACAACTTCTGGTATGTTCATCTCTTCCATATCTCTCTGCTATGCAGCACCCAATTTACACCGGCAAAGCCAAACTACAATCCATTAAGATTAATAATTATCAATGGCTCAGAATATAACCTTATAAACGTATTCATATCGACACCGACAAAATTACCCCTAATAGCAAGTGTCAAACCACTTGCACAATTTCCCAACCTCTTCATCTGTGCTGACTTCAATGCCCAACATCCATCCTGGCTTAGCTCCCAAATAGCAGACAACAGAGGCACCCAGATAGCACAACAGCCAAACTATACTAAACACATCCCAACCCCCACAGACACTGCTCTAGTCACCACATCTGCACAGCAAAGCTACGTGGAATACAATAGCAGACTTCCCCTCACACCATCTTGCCACCATAACATTTCAAACCACCTACCCCCGATCAGCATCCTTCAAAAGCAGATATATAAACTATAAGAAAGCAAACTGGCAAACTACACCAAAAACAATATAAGGAAAACTATGGGACTTCTTAATAAACAACTATCAAACATTGGACAAAACACTGCGCTACATAACACAATCACCCAAGCAAGCAAAATATTCATTCTCCAAGGCCAAAGAGGATCTTACAAGCCCAACTTCACTAAAAAAATAGCAGACTTTACAAAACAAAGAAACCCCTTAAAACAAAACAAGCACCCACACAACAAGAGTTACAACACATCCAACAACTCAACTCACCTAATCTCAAAACAACAATCTTAAAACTGGAAGCGATACTAACCACAAAACAAACTGGACACAAATCTGGAGAACCCTAAAGAAAATTCACACAAAACCCCGGCTCCCACACATGAGTCACTAGTGACCTCAAACAATTATTATTATTATTTTCCTTCACACACACGCACACACACAGACAAATGTATATGAAAATAAAAAAAAACAACAAAAGGACAGCCCATTCGCCAGATACTGTACTCCAAGCCATAAAATCCGTGAAAACTTGAAACATACTGGCCCAGACAACGTTTCTAATATACAAGGGTGGGACAAAATAATGGAAACATTAATTAAATTACTGACTTTGAGTCCCCTCCTCCTTAGCAGTATAAATAGATTCAATACGCTGAACAATCGATTCATAAAGTTTTGTGGTGTATCTATAAGAATTTAACTGGTTTCGGGTGAAACCTGCTCTAGCTCCTACGCAGACGCTTTTTAGAGGGAATATATCCTCTATTTTTGCTTCAATTTACACAAAAAAAAACTTGATTATGGCAAGATCTGTGAATTATGGAGACCAATGTGTGTTCAACGTCATTATCAGGCATTTTATACAAGTTTTAAAATCTTTTTTGGTGAGAATGTGTGCATTAGTTAATGTTTCCATTATTTTGTCCAACCCCCTGTACATCTTTAACACCTTGGCAACTCGGCAAGCTCCGCAATCACTCATGGCAAAACAACATAATCCCTTCAATTTTAAAAAAACAGCCCACATCATACCGTTACTCAAGCGAGGTAAACGCCCCCCCCCCCTAACACAACAAAACTCATACTGCCTCACCTCAAATGTTCACACTACCCAAAACACTTGAAAATCTAATACAAAAAAAAAGGTCAAAATATCACCCTATTTCAAACAACAAAGTTCCTAAAAGGACTAATCAACCAAGACCCACCCTCGTCACTGACAAAACACAAACTCGACGGCTATAACAAGCACTCAGCCTCAATCATGCACAATCCTCGCTAACTAAGACATAAACAAAGCACACACTGTCGCTAAAAATCTTAAACTCAACCTTCCCCAACAATAAAAAAATGGCTAACAAACTTCATTTTCAGCAGACAAGGGCAAAGAAAGTGAGACACAAAACACGTTCCCGGGCGCTTCACCATGGCCTTCCCCACCAAGGAGTCATACTCTCACCCCTACCTTTTAACTTAGGCACACGTGACATCCCACAACCATAATACCTATCATCAAAACAAATAACATCTCAAACAATACACAACATTCATAAGTCAATACAGAAAGCAGAGCACTAAAACAATAATACTGGCACATAAAACTGCCTGATACCCTCAGACTCCAAATCAACAGCGTCGTTACCCTGAGCTACCACAATTAATTTTTTTTGACAACAGGCGACTGCCTTCAAGGGCATAATTTACCCTAATTAAAATTCTAGCCTAGAACTACTTTATTCTAAAATTCGCAAAAAAAAAAAAAGGAAGACCGCTCCGACGTCGGGGAAAGGCCCGCCTCCACCCGACACAGGAAAATGCGACCGAAAACAGAGTGAAATGAAATGGGCAACCAGACTCCTGCTAAACGTCAGGTAGTCCAAAAGTCTCTCTACACGAATAGGTCCCCTGTAGGCTGGACAAGCCGTAGCAAGACGCTCGTCCCGGTACCGTAACAGGTAACATGCGCGAAGATCAACGAGCCTAGAATATTCGATAAGAATGTGGCGAACAATGTAGGGTACAACGCAGTCGTCGCAGTAAGGTACATGGGGGCGCTCTATCACATGGCGGTGCGTTCCGCGAGTGTGCCGAATTCGAAGAGGACAGAAAACGGCCCGAAGCAGACGGCAATGGGGGGGGGGGGGGTACATGAGAACAGTGAAGCGCAATGGCACGCGACTTTAAGTTCCCCTCGGTCGTCTCCTATTTCTTTTGCCAAGCAGCCCTGATTCTTGCCATGTAGTTGGCGTGAGGAATAGCTAAACGCTGCTCTGGTCGCCCAGTCCTCGCGAACTCTTTGGCGCCCTCATCGGCATGCTCATTTCCCACAAGTCCAAGAACACAGAAGAAGATGTAGAGATTCCAATGCCGCGAGAGCACCCAGGGAGCTTTGTGATCGCTGTGTCTGATGACAGACACAGCGTCTGTACAAAGAGCATATAACTAGATGTTACGAGCCCCGTCTGTAACATTTCCACAAGGGGTAGCTTAATACAATAGCGCAGGTGAGGCGATAGGAGGATTCGTGAGTTTATTGAAGTCTAAGTAACAATAGAAGGTTATAGGGGCATCATGCACAGTCTAGTTTCCCGGAGAAGCCCGGAAAACCGATTATTGGTTACTAGAACACTAAAAACCTCGTCAGATGACATTACCTGGCCTGTTGTGGGAAGTCATTGATTTCGAGCTCCTCTTCGTACTTATGGTGACTCTCTTCTTGGTTCTCCTCTTCCTCGTCTCGCTCGTTCGTTGGTTGGTAGTTAAGTTTGTTGTTCAGTTTCTGAGCCATCTGAAAGGAGTCCATGAGGCTGTTACAAAGGTTCCTTTAAACTCCTTCTCGAGTGTCCTTTGATAATGTTGCAAATTAACATGCGTTACAACCATTGACTCTAAATATTCAATGATGGATACAGTATGCAAATGCCTCTCACAAGGGGGTTCATATAAGTAAACTATAAATGGCAATCTCAGAAGAAACACCACGATGATCTTCAAACAAGCATCATAAGACATGGATTTCCTTTTAACAAGTGACACTTAAGGACTTTCTATAACGAACGATGATTACAAAAATTTCCTCTAAACTAACACTTTTCATTGAGGTTTCCACCTCGCTCGGTGGAATTACATGCAGGAAAACTAGATAAAATTTAGGAGCTGAGGATCCTTCCATTCGTTTGCTATAAGACGTGGGCTGAGAGACTGACGACTGGCCCTAGACATCACCAGGAAATCCATCTGGCCCCAGCACTTAAAGAGTAGATAGACAACAATAGTGGTTAACTCTGGATGTCAAAGATAATGGACTTCGACCGGTAGGGTCTATTTATGCACTGCAACACATCTTTTTCACTAGATTTTTTACCCTTTATATTTCTAACACCTAGATGGGTGAAAATGCATTAACCCCACTCACATTTCAAAAGGAAATTAGGAAAAATGATCAGCCCACGTCTGAGATTAGGCAACTCCTTCACACGGGACTCCGAGTCTTTGGTCCCTGGAAATAAAGCAAGGATACTTGAAATCGAACCTGTTCAGCGACAGTTTTGGCCGAAATGGTGGGCTGAATCATGCCACCTTTCATGATGTACTCGGCCGCCTGCTGACTCGCTCCCTTCTGCTGGATAGCTCCTGCCGCATTGTGCTGCATGTTTATCTTCTGCGCGAGACGTCGGGCCAACTCTAGCTTGTCGATGTTGGACGTCACCACGAGAGGCGTTGGGGTCGAACCGATGCCTCCCAGGGAAGAAGACATGCTCGTAACAGGCATCTGAGAAGGCTGGAAGGCCATTTGCGAAGAGTTAATTCACAGGTAAAAAAAGGAGGTTTCGTTCCCACGGACTTTTACAGAAAAGCTGGATTAAACATGGCGTTTTGGACACCATTTATTATAATATAAACTACTACAAGGGAAACACTGCCTCCTTTAGCTTAGCGAACAGGCTTTGGGCTCCTAACGGCTATGTATAGAGTTCCATCCCAGCGAAAATGACAAAAAAAAAAGTGCAGCGTACGTAGGGAGCTAGCCGCCCAATTGCGGACGCGCTGAGCCTGTCGCGTGGTAGCAGGTAGCTCCGCAGACAAAAGATCACACATTTTTTTTTAATTCACTCTGCTCATCTGCCGTCGTAATCAGCTTATAGCCATTTGCTAGGCTAGATTAAAAAAAAAAAAACAAGCAAAAAACACCAGAAAACAAACAATATCAGTGCCGAAAAAGTGTGGAGGACAAGGCAGTCGTCACAATAAGGTACCGGCGAGCGCTCAATTAAATGGCGGTGCGCCCCGCGGGTATGTCCAATTTGGAGAAGACAGAAAGCAGCCTGAAGCTGTCGCGGCATTACCCTCGGCCGTCTCCCATCTTATTTGCCAAGCGGCACGGAAGGCTTTCCGTATTCCTGCCATGTAATCGGTGTGAAGAGCGAAATGCTGGCCTGGACGCCCAGTCCTCGCGGGGTCTTTGGCGTCCTCATTCCCCCATGTTCAGGAACCCAGCAGAGGATAATCTTGACATCCGCCCGGCTCCCAAACCAGATTCTAATGGCCCGAAAGGACTCAGGCCGCTTTGTGAGTCTCCGAACCGTAACGAGCGGTGTATTGCAACCAGTTCGGCCGTGAAGACGGACACGGCGCCTGGCAGAGCCCCACTGACTTCAAGAGAAAGGATACGGCGTGAAAACCGACCCCATCTTGGGACTTGGTGCCATCCGTTTATACTGGAACAGTCCCAGCGTGATAGGGAGTGTGGTATAAAAATGCTGAACGTAATAATCCCCGACTATAGAATATTTATGGGCAGAAGCGTGGCGATAAATGATCAAAGGTGTCACCTTCCAGGGTGGCGTCTTGGGCAGAACCAGGGGCGCCACCGGCCTGAGCTACACCGAGGTCTCTGGAAGTTTCCTAGCCCTAAACCCAAAGGGCTTACAGTATGACGGGCGTCTCTCGGCGGAATAAGCACCATCGAGATCAGCTGCGAATGCAGTGAGAGCCGTTGGCGACTGAGGGTGGGGCCGGGCTCGCGCGTAAGGGGCGAATAACGCACTGTGTCCGGCGCAGAGCGAGTGGCATCTCCCCAGCATCGAAAAATAGGGTCACAATGGGGGACGTGCGGAAGGCACCGGTCGCCAGGCGAAGGCTGGTGTGGTGGATCGAGGCCACCTTCCACAATACACGCTCGGTTGCAGATGCATAAAACTCGCATCCGTAGTTAAGCATTGAGCGAACGAAGGAGCGATAGAAGAGTAAGACATTGTCTTCTCAACACCCGTCAAGGAGATAACGCAGTCATTACAGTAAGGTAGATGAGGCGCTCCATCAAATGGCAGCGCGTCCAGCGAGTGTGACTAATTCAAAGACGAGAGAAAGCAACCACCAATGCCTTTGCGGCATTGAGGGGTAGGTCCAAGGAACAGTCGCAGCGCAATGGCTCGCAACTTTAACTTCCCCCTCGGCAGCGTGAGGAAAAGCGAAACGCTGGTCTGGTCGCCAAGTCTTCGCGGAATCTTGGCACCCTCATTCCTCGCAATTCCTACATGTCCAGGAACACAGCAGAAAATAATCTCGACATCCGGCCGGTTTGCGGCAACCTTGGCACAAAGGTATGGTGATTCCAATGCGCCGAGAGCACTCAAGGCGCTTTGTGAAAGCCCCGCTGACTTTAAAAAGAGGGGATACGGCGTGGAAGCTGACCCCTCCTAGGTTTGGAGCCATCCGTATACACTGGCACAAATCCAGCGTGATACGATGTGTGCTCAAAAAAGGCGAAAGGCAATATTTCAGACACTGTGTAAGCTTTGGGAGTAAAGGCGTGGCGACAAACCGCTGCAGTATTGGGTAGTAATACATCCACGCAATCAGTCGCGGCGCGATAGCACGTATATTTAGGGTCCCAGCGTCTGTCTCTCCACTTCTTTGCTTTGTAGCCCGGAGGGTGAGGAAGAGAGAAACGCTGTTCTTGTCGCCAGCACTAGCGAACTCCTTGGTCCAAACGTAGCAGAAGATAATCTCAACATCAACCCGGATCGCGGCAACCGTGGCATCACGGATACCAAGAATGATTAGTTGCGGAGATTCAATGCCCCTAGAGTACTCTGGGCGCTTTTAGAGTCGTTATAAATCACAATCCGGTCTCCGAACCGGGCACGTCATGTAATCTCCCGTACAGAGCGGTGTATTGCAACCAGCTCGGCCGTGAAGACAGACACAGCGCCTGGTAGAGCCTCACTGACTTAAAACAGAGGGGATACGGCGTGGAAACCGACCCCTTCTCGGGACTTTGAGCCATCCGCATACACTGGTTTTAGCCGGGGCTGGGTGTGGACCCTTTGTTCCGCTAGCTTTACCAGGGAAGCGCCCGGGGTGGGTAGAACCCGCAGAAGGGTTCCGAATGGGCGTGGAAACAACCGTGCTCGTTGCCTGGAGGGGCCAGGAGTAGAGGGTGTCTTTCTCAACATTGAGGCATAGGGCGTCTCGGGCAGCGCCGGGCGCGCCAGGACCAAGTCCATAGCCTCGCGAAATGAGAGACGATCCTGAGCCTGAACGGCCAGGATTTCCTTCTCAAGGAGATACGCACCACATTGCTTCGAAGAAGCAGGGTGCGGCTCTCCGCAATTGACACACTTGGCCACACACGATTTGGACTTCTAGTGTGCAGCCTTGGACCAACTTACAGACTTCGGGTAACTCCGACTTTACACGTCGACAAGAGCCATTAGTATGACCGAAGTTGTGACAGTAATAGCACCTCCGCGGCAGTGGCACAGATTCCTCCACGCGGTAGCGATACCAACTGGCACGCACCGAGTCAGGGAGTTTGTCACAGTCGAACGTGACGAACAGTGTAGGGGTGGGTCTCGAGGCCCCTCCCTGTTTTCTAATCACACGCTCGACCTTGACTGCTCTAAGGTGATGTCATCTATGGAGCAGTCCACGAGTTCCCTTAAGGGGGTTGGCCCTATCATTCCGCCTCCACCGAGAATTGTCAATTTATGGGCCGCCTGCCTTTCCTGGCAGTCCCCTTATTAAGTAAATGGGGGGCTGCCGCTGGAAAGGAGGCACCCGAGGGACCCTGCATAGAAGGTGGTGAGGGGATAGTCCCATACACCCGTAGGCAAAGGAGATGAGTAAGCCTCCTCTCCGGTTGAAGAGTTTTGGAGGGTCCCCTGCGAAAGCATAAAGGGGGAGGGAACCTCCCTTTTCTCGGAGGTGGCTCCGTCGCTGGTGATGGGGAAGCAAAGGGAGAGATAGTGTTTTTTTCATTCATGGGCACAGTGACCTTGGTCTTTTGCGGGACGCAAGCGCTAATCACCCCACGCAGTAGCCCGCTCTGCGAGGGGTGAGTACGGGGCCGGCAGAACAAGGTGCCACCATTTGGGGCCACTCCTCCCGCCTAGTGGCCTGGTAGCCCATCAGCATGGCGGCTCCACCTTGGGCACGGCGTAAAATGGATAGATTGAAAGGAGAAAGAAAAGGTAAGTGAGGAAGGTGTGGATGGGGGTGAAGCAGGTTGTTAAAAACCCATTACCCCAGACCGGATATCAGGGATAGTTGAATGAGAGGAAGCTGGTCGGCATCTAGCCTGTGAAATTAGAGGCTGACCAGAGAAAGTTGAAGGAGAGGTTGTAGGGTAAATGATGAGGTAGGGTAGAAACGCAGGCTGTGTGAAAGAAGGAGAAGACCTAAGTTGGGGCTGGCCGGGGCTCTGAGTTGGGTCAGCACGTTAGCCAGGAAGGCAAATCGACACGCCCCTTATGGGGAGGATAACGACAGCCCAACAATGCTCGTTCACTAAACTCATTAAGTGAAGGGGGATGGGGGGGAGGGGTGTCATTCAACAACTTCCAGAATTGTGGGAATCCAGATACCTGATACCAGGAGCGGAAGAAATATTCTTCAAAGTCACAACGTAAGAGTTTCGTCCCACCTTGATTTCCTTGACCGTCCGCTTAGTGTTGAGCATGTTGAGAATCTGCTGATTGATGTCGCCCTCGATGTCCTCGTCATCAGAATCTTCGAGACCAAGGGCCGCTTTTTCGAACTTCTTCTTTTCCGAGGCGAAGTTAGCCTCCGTTTCATCGAACTTGAACCCCTTCCCATGGAAGTTGCCGCCAGTTCGAACTCTCTTGCCTTCTGCCTCCATGCGGCTCTTGTAATCACCCCAAAGTTTCTGATTTATTGAGAACAAATGGAAATTAATTCTGATTTAGTCATTTCAGGTGGAAATTAATTTTAGCTTTGACAAAAAAATTAGACATTCATTCATTTTTATAGTGGAAAGTGAAAGTACATTTATGAAAGTAGAAATTTATTCTTATTTAGAAAATCAGATAAGAAACTTTATTTTAATTTCTGCAGTGAAAAGCAAACTTCTTGATTCTTTCCAGGGGGAAAAGAAAAATGAAGCACCCTGTCATTTAAAGAGAAATGGAATTGCATTCTGATACAAGCGGCAAAAATAGACAATTCCTTCATATTGTGGAAGAGGAAATTCAGTCTCATTTGAATAATGAAAATGAAAGTAAGTTTGTCATTTTTTAATTAGGCCGCAAAACTGGAGCAGTATTTTGATTTAGGGATTGAAAATGGGAATATGTATATTCATATATGAGAGCCCCCCCCCCCCCGGGAGGGGGAGCTCCAAAGATAGTAAAATAGTAAAGGAGGAAACCAATTTACCGTATTAGGAAGGTACGAGTAGATCCCAACCACCTGTCAGGAGTGGCGTTTCATCTTAGCTCGTCCGCCGTAACACCAAAGTAGGGCGGGGATTTAGAGAGAGAGAGAGACGTAGGCCGACATTTTATGAAACTGTTGCAAAGTTTGAAAGCCTTCCAACACAGGGGTCCGCCCTGGGTGCGTAAAAGAATAGTGTTGGCAACCTAGGACAGCGATACACACCGATCAGAAGTTACCTAGTGGTTGGTTCTTCCCCAAAGGTCGCAGTTCCCAATTGGGCAGCCAGAGACTTAGGGCGACTAGGCGGATATCCTTACTAGGAGGTAATAATCCTCGACAGGATGGCCAGGATCATAAGACCTGTTGTTGCAGACACAGAGAAGGGACCCCGAGACTTTTAGTTGTCCTGACAGTCAAAAAAGGCTGCCAGGCCACCAAAAGCAGTACAGCCTTAAGCACTCGAGAATTGCCACAGGGAGGTGGTCAGCACATGAGAGGCGGGGAAGTGGTTATTGGGGAAAAACCGATATTCCCAGTATTCACGCCCCAACGACCAGGTCCCCTAAAGGCCTGGTCTCTTGCGACCCGAGGACGTTAAAGGGCGTTGTTTATAGAGGTTCCACAGCCTCTCTTCTAAGAGAGCATTTGCTAACTGGTCAAGTCCTTAAGTCTAGATAGATGGTTGAGGGAATAGTTGTAGAGAAAAAGGAGTGTGGAGAGGGAACGAGGAGGAAGGAGTGTTGAGAGGGAACGAGGAAGGAGTGTTGAGAGGGAACGAGGAGGAAGCGCACCAACAACTTCCGCTGGCCCCGTGAGTTAAATTCAACCGAGTAACGGCGCGTCACTAATTTGCACTATGTCTGGGTGAGAACAGTTTTCCCAAGTAAAAAGAGCAGGTAGACAATGAACTTGCACCCATAAACGCATGATTTACTGTGTAGAGATTAAAGCGAGTGGCATTTTCCCATGTAATCTTTGATGAGCCCTTGAGAAAGCAAAGATAAGGCAACATCCCCCTGAGACAACATATAGAGAAGGGGCGCCACATTAGAGCGGGGACTTCCGAAAGTAGCTCCCTAAGAGGAAGAACTTGCGAGGGATAAACACTCTCGAGGGAGGAAGTGAGCCAAGGAGAAGCTTCTGTACCGGGAGCAGTGGCGAGGGTTCTCGCAGTTGTTTACCGTGTAATCTTTGAAGGTTCCCGAAAAAAAGCAAAGGTAGAGCAACTTCCCCAGTAGGAGTGCTACTCAAAGGAAGCTCCCAAAGAGGAAGAATCGGCAAAGGGGAAGGGAGAGCAGGGGAAAGCACTGCGCTGTGCAGTACACAGGCTTTCGCCGCCAATAGCAATTAGATCTGGGTTTGTTTGCTTTTTGTTTGTTTTTTTTTTTTGCATTTTTGGCCATGGTGAGCCATTTTATACGGTCATTATGGGAGTCGAACTGGCGGGGCAACATTCGGGACCACGTTTCCCGCCCGCTTGCCAAACGCCCCTAGCATGACGTGACACTAGGACTTGGGCGTCAAAGGATATGAATTGGAAAGAACAGGGGGTAGTAGGAGGGGAGGAATGCAGGACTTTTAACTGTCCAACAATAACCAAAAAGGAAAGGTTTGCCTCCCTCTTAACCTCTGGCCTCGACCACGAGTGAATGGATGGAAGCTGGTCAGTGAATCGCCTACAAAGTTAACAGCCAGCCAAAAACTAGATGAGGAGGAATTTCTAAAGAAAAGTTGCAAAGAGATTAGGGTCTTGAAGCAGTAAAACCCCAACACTACCGGGGAGAGCAGGGTGTACTACCACTCCGGCTTCAGCTGCAGCAGTGATTTTGCTTCTGCTACAATGTCCACCCTCCTTGGTGTTGAAAGGATAGGTTAAAAGAGGCTGGTGAAGAGTGGCAACAGAAAGGGGTAAAGTGATGGAAATATCTAGAAGGGATAAAACCCTCCAATAAAACAAAGTTCGGTATAACCAGGGTCACTCAGGCCTGGAGGACGTGGCACTGTTTCAGTGGCGACGGGAAAGGTAGAATGCACAGAAGGGTTCATAAATGGTGCTCTTTTAACTTGAGGGGCATCACGAAGTCCCTGCTCGCGCAGACTGCAACAACACAAATCTCTAAACGAAACTTGGGCTGCAGCCGGTGGGTAGGAACGCAGTTTTTCGACACTACACGAAAAACGTTACCCCTTGGCCAATGTAAGAATTGCAGCATCTTCCGCAAAATATGCGGAACTAGACGCCCTTCCCCACCACAAGGAAAGCAATCCATTCTCTGAATCTAATGCTTCTCCTAGACGGCTTTAACAGATATAAATTGCCCTAGAGGGGGACAGCAATAGGATTTAAAAGTGAGAATGCATTTTCCGTGTGGAGTAGTTGGCATCAAATTACTCATACAAGCATTAAAATTAGGGGGATGAAAACAATATAAATTGAACCTGGAATTTTAGGTGTCATCGATTCTTCTAGATTGCAAAGCAAGATCCATTTTAGAAGCCTGAAAAAAAAGTGTTAAACCCACCTTTAGATCTTCTGGGACCACCTTTTCGGACATCTCGAGGGCCCTCATGATGTCACCAGAGTACTTGGGCTGCTCAGGAGTCAGGAATGTGAAGGCATAGCCCTTGTTCCCTGCTCTGCCCGTTCGACCACACCTGAAAAACAAGTATAATGCCTAAAAACAAGGAATAGAAAAAAAATAAAGAGAACATGAAAGCAACCACTTCGTCAACATTAAATATTAGAACTCAGCGTATATGTGGGAATAATTCTAACCCCATCCACTCATATCAGTCATGGAGTTGATGCACACCAACCTCAACTTGTGTGAGTTGGAAATCAGTTGATGATAGCTAAAAATGGAAAAACAACATCGGCTTCTCTTCCAAAGGAGAAATTAAGATGGGTTTCCGTCCTTTTATTGAAGAAAATATGTGGAAAATTCATAGAGTAGTAGTAAGTAGTAGTAGTAGTGATGGTTCGCCAACCTGCCTTTATCCAGGCGGATCATGATTGCATAGCGAAATAGACATAAAAGGTGTCAGAAGGTATTATATTTTTTACACCAAACAGCGTATAGGGAAAGAGGGACCTGTTCCGCATCAGAGGTATGTGGATATTGATACCCATCGGCAGGATTCCTTGGATCAAAGAGTGTGTGTATGTGTGTTGTGCTGCGAAGACGGGATGAAAGAAAGCAGTGTTGTAATTGGCTATGGATGCGATGATAAATGTAAGATCTACCAACCCCAGTACAGCGCGTCCATCACACGGTAGCCAGATCTCTACGTGCGCTGATGTTTGTGTCCGCTCGTGCCGGGATTCGGAATCGAACCCAGTACACCGCGACGTTGGGAGGCCAACGCCGTATCCACTCGGCTAGCATGAGCTCTTAGCAGGATACATTCTCTATGCCTTTAGAAACTAGTCCTCATAAATGGTGTTAAAAATCCCGATGTACGAACTAAAACCGAGATTCTGAGTGCCAGGGGAAGGAGAGCAATTTCAGAGGCTTTACCGATGGACGTAATCCTCGTAGTGATTCGGAACGTCGAAATTGACGACCAGGATCAACTGCTTCACGTCTAGGCCGCGCGCAGCTACCGAGGTGGCGACGAGGATCGGGATTCGACCTGATTTGAAGTCCGCGATCGTTGTGTCCCGGTCGATCTGGTCCACGCCACCGTGTAGGACCAGGGCCCGGTACGAGTGGCTGAGGAGGTCCTGCAGGGGAGAATAGGGCATAGTTACCAGAACCAGGATAAGAAACAGTAACAAAATTTAATTTAGGGGAAAGAAGTTCGTGACTAACCTAAACTAAATAGGAAAATTTACTTTAAAATGAAAACCAACAAAATCTTGGATGGGGAAATTTTTATTTGAAAGACGCCCGTAAGAGGGGTGATTACCCCCCCCCCCCCTGAATTTACAGTGAAATACTAACACAGGGCAACTCTTGCAGAAAGTTTGTAAAAAAATGGGGATTAGGATATATGAAGTGGGCCGGGAGGGACACAAACTACTTTTTTTACAAATGTCTCTTTACAGAATTTCAGTGAGAGCCTAGTTGGGATGTCCCTTTAAATCCTAAGGGAAACAAATCCAGATACCAGGTGTAACAGTCTACGCCACTCCTGCTTCTGAGGTCATATGGTTTGTTTTTTCAATTTTAAAGTTCTCTGATGGAGCCTGGCAACAAGGGCATAGCCACTGAAATTATAAATTATTTTTTACTAGCTACAAATAAGATAAATAAATCCAAAAACAACCATATTAAACCAACAAAACAAAAAACAAGGACTGAAAAAGAAAAATGCAAGAGCAGGTGTCGGAGGGAGAGTCACTCCCTCAGGGGCCCTAACAAGCACCCAACAAACTAAATACAAAGTAGTCCCACCGTTTCCAAGAACTAGATCAGTCCACAATCAAGAGTGTACGAACGAGTAAAATACAAGTAAAATAATGTAAGAACTACTAAGATAGAAAGATTCAAAATCAATGACAAGGTGTACTTCAAAAGAGATGGAGAGGAAAGGTGAAGGGGGCCAGGTGAAGTTGAGGGTGTACAGGGCAAAATAGTTTTTGTGATATATGGAGGATACAGATACAGAGTACATACGTTTAAGTTATAGAGAGTGGGAGAGAAAAGGTTAGAGGATGAAGAAAGGATGGAGGATGTATTCGGGGAGAGAAGGGGTGGAAAAGTGAAGAAAAGACTTTGCCACCTATCTACTCGCATAATAATGGAGAGGATCAACCTACATCTTTAGAGGAAGAGGCCTCTGATAGTGAAGAAAATGGAACAAATGAGGAAGTGACTACAGAGGAGGATGGTACCAGTGTTGAGGAGGTGGGGAATAATAGTGATACGCAAGATGATGATAATGATGTAGAGCAGGAAGAACATATGGGCAGAATGAGAGCACCCATAAGTGGTGAAAGATTTGATGCAATACACACCCTGGGAGGAGAAAGAATAACGGGTAGAATATTGAGTAGATCTGGCAAAGTTGGCAAGAATAAACAAGGTAAATATCACCATTGGTACAATGTAAAATTAGATGGACAAGAAGGAGAAGAAGAGGAGTATGAACTTTGAAGCTCTAGCAAGATGGAGAATACTGGCAGATACAGAAGAATCCTTACTAACATGGGATAGTTCAGAAATAGCTGAAGCGAAAGAACAAGAGCTTGTAAATTGGAGAAAAAGAGGTATATTTGAAGAGGAGGAAGACATGGGACAAAACGCCATATTGGTAAGATGGATAATAACAGAAAATGAACGAAATAGGAAGATAAAAGCGAGACTTGTAGCTAGAGGGTTTGAAGAGTAAAATGATATAGAGACTGAGTCCCCAACATGTTCAAAAGAAGCATTAAGGACTGCAGTAATGATAATGCAATACAAGAAGTGCACCTGTAGAAGTATAGACATAAGTAATGCATACCTTAAAGGAAAAGAAATGAGTGAAAAGACAAGTATTCCTACAACCACCTGAAGAGTACAAAGGGAAACCTATGGAAATTAAAGAAAATGGTGTATGGTTTAAAAGATGTTGCGAGAGAATGGTTCCTCTCTCAAAGAATTACAACAGAGCAATGGAGAACTTTCATTATTTTTCTGGAAGCAAAATGACAATATAGAAGGAATTTTATGCATACATGTGGATGATAGATTGTGTGGAGGCAGTGATAATTTTGAGAAGATAACTAGAAGCCTTGAAAATTAATATTGATGTAGAAAAGAAGAAAATGAAAATTTTAAATTTCTTGGAGTAAACATAAAAAGTGAAAGAGGATAAAGTATCTACAAGGAACAAAATAAATACATTGAGGAATTGGAATACATGCCGATAGATGGCAAAAATAAACACAAACGAGGCCAGTCATCTCATTTGATGTATGTGATAAGAGTGCAAAGATGCAAAGAAAGCAAATGAAGTTCTCAAGGTGAAAGAAGGAAAGGGAGAAATACAACTTCAGAAAATTTAAGATATCAATAAGAGCAAAATATGGTGTTTCTCTGATGCCTCATTGGGCAACCTCAAAGATGGAGGTTCCCAGGGAGGTCATATCATATTCTGGATGAATGAGGAGGGTAAAGCTAGCCCATTGAGCTAGCAATCCAGAAGACTAAGAAGGGTAGCTTGGTCCACGTTAGCCACTGAGACATTGGCTATGGTGGATGCTGTGAATGATGTAATATTCTGGAAGGAATTGAGCAAGGAACTAACTGGAGTAAGCATACAAATAATGTTTTGTGGATTGTAAATCGCGGGGAAGAACTCTGAAGAGTATGAAGGTGATAGGTGAGAAAAGCCTTTATACTTAAAGGAAAAATAGATAATGGAGAAGCGACTGAAGTCTCATGGATACTTTTAGAAGATTAACTGGCGAACTGTCTAACAAAAAAAATGGAACTAATAACAGCAAGTTGATGAGATTTGTCCATATGGGATAAAATAAAGAAAGGAAAGAGGAAAGTAAGAGAAAAGGGGGTTAGTTTGTTGATCTGAAAACATTAACATTTTTCTCATCATAACTCTTTCCCTTTCAGAGGACAGATGAGCCTCCTTTTATTAAATAAGATAAACAATTAAATATAATGATAAAAGGAATTTATGTAAATAATTGTTATTTAAAGAAGCAATTAAAAGAAAATAAGTTGGGGCCCCATGAAGATAAAGAATAATATAATAAAGAAAGAATAAGAAATAAAAGGATAACATAGAAGGCAACATATTAATCTAAGGTAAATACCCTTCTGCTGTTTATACCACTCTGCGCAACTAGATATCTACTTAACAACTACTTATAAAATCCTCGATAACCTCTACCCCAAATAAAGCTCTGTGACGGGAAAGCACAAAGATATATCGAGCCAAGAAAAGGAAGCTGTTCTTAGGGAGTGATAAGGTGAATTCATCCACATTTCGGATAAAGAGGTTCAGGTCCGCCAGGACATGATCCCTGTAGTAGCTACATAGGCGGACCCTACCGTCTAATACATGATGAGAAAGAGGCTGGGTAAATGCACCACGACGCGGCGGAAGTCCCCCACCTCGACGTCAGTTTGCCGTGGCAAAACCGAGCAGAAGATAATCTCGACATCCACTCAGCTCACGGCAATCCTGGCGTCACGGATACCGCGAAATTAGCGGTGCGGAGATTCCAATGCCATGAGCGCATTCTGGGCGTTTTGCGAGTGGCTAAAGATCCCAAACCCCCCCCCCACCCTTGTATCGGTAATTCGGACCAGGGACTCTAGGCGACCTTGAAATTTCAAAATGATTCACAAGTCGTGGGTGAAGGAAAGGGACGGGAGTACTCCGGAAGGACATCCGCTACCTTAAGGTACTCGTAATAGGAGTAGTCGTCTACAGAGGGAGCCCCACTGCAAAGCAATGTTGAGTGAGTGTGTGGGATGCAGGTGTGTTGAGGGGAATTGCAGTAGGGTGTGTAATTGTTTAGGGACTAAGATGGTTATATTAGTTGCAGAGGATGGAAGAAGCTTGTGGGTGGTGGCGAGGAGGAGGAGACAAGTGGTCGCTGAGGTAGCACCTATCATGGAGAAAAACGAGGTATAGGGAGTAGAAAGCGGGGGTGGGTAGATCCTCGAGGAGGCAACAGCCTGAGGATGCCTCTCCTTCCAGGGATAGCGCAAATTCTTCGGCCATTGCCCGAGATCAGGGCGTCGCTCCGTCGTCATCTGCCAAGTGCTCACCACTTAGAGGCAACCAACGTTTAACAGGTGGTAATAGTGATAAGGGGTAGTGGTATTTCATGTTTATCTCTCAAACTCGTCAAGCCTTATTAAAAAAAACATCAGAATTGCAACTTGTTTATGTGGGGCCAGAGGAAATGGCCCTTGAAAAGGAGGTTCTGGAAGTCATGTATATAAAAGTGAGCCCTCAATGGATATCTTGCCTCCTGCCGAACCCCTCATTCACACATCCCTATAAAAACAAGTTGCTATTCTGATTTTTCTTTAATAAAAGTTTAGTGTCAGAGAGATTAAAATGAAAGATCAGAGCTGTATTCTTTCTTTTTCTTGCATGTAAAAAAACAATGGATATCCCAGAAATTGATAATTGTGAGATCCTTTAGAAACACAATGTATCAAAGAGTAGGAATAGCATTAATAAGTGTAAGAATGCAGACTTTTAATAATTCTTTTTATATAATTGCAGAACAGAGTGCGTATCGCCTTCGCCAATGTCATAAGATGAAAGAGAAGTAAAATAGGCCATCATCTGGCAGAAACCCTCCACCCCCCCCAAGTCTCTCAATCCTTTAGGTCACTTGATGCACTTGGTAAGAAAGCAGGTCCAAACATACTCTCTCTAACCATTTACCTCGCGAGTGCAGTCGCTTACTACAACTACACCGAAGAGCTCACGAGAGTGAAAATATACACTGCATTGAGTACTGAAGCGTACTTTAGAACTGAGATATATTTTTTTTTTGTAGCTCACCTGGCGGCTGCCTACTTGGGCATAAGGACTGCCTCACCCCAAAAGTCTATAAGTCCACCAGTCAATGTGCACGAACTCGTCCTGAATAGAAGGGACAGGAAGTAGCGACACCGCCCATCTCGGTACCGGGACAGGTAACGTGCGTGGAGATCGCCCAGAGTGGGAAATTCAACAAGAAAATGCCGAACAGTCTGGGGGACAACGCAGTCTTCACAGTAGGATGCTGGCGAGCGCTCCATCAAATGGTGGTGCGTCGCGCGAGTGTGTCCAATTCGGAGACGACAGAAAGCAACCTGAAGGCTTCGCGGCATTGGGGGGTGGGTCCATGGGAACAGTCGCGGTGCAATGGCACGCAACTTTAAGTTCCCTTCGACCGTCTCCCATCTTCTTTGCCAAGCAGCTCGGAGTGCTGCCCGAATTCCTTTCATGTAGTCGGTGTGAGGAAGAGCGAAACGCTGGTCCGGTTGCAGAGTCCTCGCGGACTCTTTGGCGCCCTCATTCCCCGCAATTCCTACATGTCCAGAAACCCAGCAGAAGATAATCTCGACATTCGCCCGGCTTGCAAAAACCGTGACGTCACGGAAATTGCGAACCAGGGGATGCGGAGATTCCAATGCCCCGAGAGTACTAAGGGCGCTTTGTGATTCGCTATAGATCACAATCGTTTCCGAACCGGGCACGTCGCGTAATCTCCCGTACCGAGTGGTGTATCGCCACCAGCTCGGCCGTGAAGACAGAAGCGGCGCCTGGCAGAGCCCCGAAGACTTCAATACACTCTCACCTGCGGATGCATAACACTCGCATCCGTAGTCGAGCTTCGAACGAACAAAGGATCGATAAAAAAGTAAGGCAGTAGCCGTATCAGCGCCCCAAGCGATGAACGTCATGGAACGGAGAATATCCATGACGCGGGTACAAGAGACCCTTAGGCTGCGAATATGAGCCTCCCAGGTGAGGCGGCGGTCAAATACAAGACCAAGGAAACGGTGCGATTTAACCACTTCCAGGCGTACCCCATTGAGAAACAAGTCTGGGTCAAGGTGGAGGAAGAGATGGCGGCTGAAGTGCACCACCTTATTCTTGGCCAAAGAAAAACGAAACCTGTGCGCTTCGGTATAGCGAGAGACGCGGTTCAATGCTTGTTGAAGTCGACGCTCCATAGTTGGCATTTAGGCCACGCCAAAAGAGATGGAAAGGTCGTCCACGTAGAGCGTAGCGAGAACATCTTCCGGCAGCACCGAGGTGACGCCGTTGATGCTCAGGGCAAAGAGTGTGACACTGAGGACACTTCCTCGCCAAAATTCAGATATAAACATTGGGAGGCGTCCCCTCGCCCCCATCGTGTTGAGTGTCTCCATGATACCGTATCGCCATGCGGTATCATAGGCCTTCTCCAGATCGAAAAACACCGTGGCGTAGTGCTGTCTACGAAGGAAGGCCTCGCAGACGGCATTTTCCAGTCGGAGCAGAGCATCCGACATGGAGTGTAACTTGCGGAAGCCGCACTGTGCAGAAGACCGATGGCCTCCGCTGTCCAGAAAAAAGGCTAACATTTAGCAATTTCTCCATCAACTTGAACACGCAAGAGGTTAGGGAGATTGGGCGGAAATCGTCCGGAGTAGAGTGATATCTCCCCGGTTTGCGAAAGGCGAGTACAGTAGCGATTCGCCAGGAATCCGGGAGGAAACCATCCACCCAAAACATGTTGAATAAATCTAACACAAAAGCCATGCCTCGCTCACCCAGCTATCAAACCATGGCGTACGGGACATAGTCCGGACAATGGATCGTGTCCGCGCACGAAGCAAGAGCGGAACGCAATTCACTCAGAGTAAACCTGTTGTTGAAGGATTTTCCGCCACTGTAGGTAAAGTCCAGCCGGCGGCCTTCCTCGAAATCACGACGTGCATTGAATGCTGGCAGAGCAGCATCCCGGCTAGAGAATGCGGAGAAAGCGGTCGCAAAGGATTCCGCCACGGACGCGAGGTCCGGGATTGCGGTCCCATTCTCCTGGAGAACGGGAGGGGTCTCTCGAGAACTTGCCTCGAATCCTTTTGACTCGCTTCCACACCTCTGATAGAGAGGTCTTCTCGTTAAGTGAAGACACGTATACCCGCTAAGAAGAGCGGCAGGCCTAGCCCTAGCACGACAGTGAAATCGTTCAGGCGGCGCTTATAGCGCATGTAGGCATAAGGCTTCTGCTTGCGGGCCGTCTCACACTCAGCTGACCACCACGGGAGTGGTCAGCGTGCAAACGGTCAGACTTTCTAGGAATAGTAGCTAGGCCCGCGTCGATGAGGTTGCCGGAGAAGAACTCAACGGCATCATCTACCGACCTAAACTCTTCGACTGAGATAGAGAATTCAGTCACTTCCTGAAATACAGACCACCGCGCCAAGCACCAACGGGGCGGGGTCTCGGGCGGCAGAGGCCCAGAAAAATGATATTTGAATGGGAAAGTGATCACTACTAGGGAGGTCATCGACCACCCTCCAATCAAAATCAGGCTGTGCATCCGGAGAGCACAGAGATAGATCGAGGCAGGAAAATGAAACGGTTCTCGGTCAGTGATGCGTAAACTCATTCACATTTAGGACACTCATCCAAAACTCGTCGATCAGGTCGGCAAGGACTTAACCCCGGGGATTAATAGAGTAGTCTACCCAGAGGAGGTGTCTACCGTTTAGATCTCAGAGCAAGAGAAGGGGCCTCGGCAACCGTGCCACGAAGCGGCGGAAGTCCCTCCGTGTCGAATGTTGGCGGAAATAACAGTATACCTCCTATCAAGGTGCAGCTGCACAGGTACTGCCTGAAAGGAGGTATCTAAAGCAGAGAAGAACGGAGACATCAATCCGGGTGTAAAACGCACATTCCCCCGCCCGACCCCCATCCGTGGTGGTGGGGCATGGTCTCCTTCAAAAGGATAGTTAACGGGGAACGGGAGGAGACGAGCCTCCGCAACTCCTCCCAGTTGGCCCTGAGTCCGTGGCAATTCTAATGAAGGAATATGCCATCCAGGCCTAGCTAGTAGGAGATGCGGAGGCCCTCTTCTAAAAGAAGACCCTCACGGTAATGGCCGTACGCTTCCCGGAGGCATAACTCCGGGCGCTGTTGGCCGGACAATGCGCTGAAAGCGTTGTCGCCTTCGAGGACTTATAGGAGGAGGTTGGGATCGCCATGCGAGTCTTTTCCTCCCTCCGCCTCGAAAGCTTAGGCGGGCGGGGGGACCCTCTTTTCGAGGTTCCACCGTCTCCGAGCCACCCATATCACCACGGGGCGTGGGCTAAGGAGCCGAAGTTCCTTTGGGGGGCAGCTTTAGGAAACCCGGAAGATGGCCTGGCGACCAACTTTAGGGGACTATTCGGTGGAGGCGCGTGGCCGTTTCGTCTTACGTGAAACGGTCACGCTGGGGAAGGGGGGGGGGGAGCCGGGGCTGAGTGTGGACCCTTTGTGCTGCCAGCTTTACCAGGGTAGCGCCCAGGGTGAGTAGAACTCGCAGAAGGGTTCCGAATGGGCGCGGAAACGACCCTACTCGTAGGCCTGGAGGCATAGGATGTCCCGGGCAGCGCAGGGCGCGCCAGGACCAAGTCCATAGCCTCGAGAAATGAGAGACGATCCTGAGCCTGAACGGCCAGGATTTCCTTCTCAAGGAGATACGCAACACATTGCTTCGAAGAAGCGGGGTACGGCTCTCCGCAATTGACACACTTGGCCACACACGATTTGGACTTATCGTTTGCGGCCTTGGAGCAATTTACACATACTTCGGCTATCCCCGACTTTGCACGTCGACAGGAGCGATTAGTATGGCCGTAGCGGTGGCAGTAATAGCACCTCCGTGGCAGTGGCACGAATGCCTTCACGCGGTAGCGATACCAACCCAACCGGCACCCACTGATTCAGGGAGCTTGTCACAGTCGAACGTGACGAACAGTGTTGGGGTGGGTCTCGAGGCCCCTCCCTGTTTTCTAATCACACGCTCGACCTTGACTGCTCCAAGGTGATGTCATCTATGGAGCAGTCCACGAGTTCCCTCGCATAAACTACTCCTTTCACAAAGTTCATGGTAGAGTGTGGCGTCACACTCACAGGCATGCCATCAAGTATCCGAAGGGCACTAATCATAGCCGCTTTGGAGGGATTCGACGCATTCGCCAAAAGGCTCCCGTCTGAGAAACGGGTCACCTTTGGCTCTCTATCAATCACACTAGCTTGAGCTCTCCTCTTATGGATCATGTTGCCCTTAGCCAACATGCTGCAATCAGTGGATCGAATAACCAGGAAGCGCTTGAAAACTCCGTGTAGTCTCTGAATGAGGGGGCCCCAATGTAATCAAGGCTTCGCTCTGCGCACTAGCACCTTTGGTTTTAGTCAGGGGCTCCGCACCCGGGGGTTTAGAGGGGCTGGATGTGTCGATCTTGGCTTGGTCACTTACCGAAGTGACAGCAGACCCATCCGTCCCCGCGGATGGAGAGTAAGGGCGAGGAATGAACTCGCTTCTCTCCTCCGCTGTCAGGAGCCCCCAGGCCGGTTGGACCGGACCGCCCTCGGCAATGTTCTTCCTCGAGATGGAGTAAGTCCTGGCGGTCACATGGGCACCAGCCGGAGGAAGAGATCCTTCCCCTCCTTGTACTGCCTTGGAGACCCGAGCCATTTGAGGAGGAACTTGCATAGGGGCAGGCTCGAGTTCGGTGCTTGGCGCCGAGCCCGGATTCACCCCCATGGAAGGCCCTACTGTCTGAGGATGGGTTGCCTCAAGGAACATGTCTATCTCGGGGGGTGGGGGAGCTCCATTTGGCCATCCCTCCGCCAGGACATCACAGGTCCCATTGGCAGCAGTTTGACCCCTGCTAGGTTTAATATTCTTCGAGCCAGCAGGTCTTTTCAGGGAAGGGACCGATGGGGCCTGTCTTCCCTCTCCCCCCTAAGGGGGTTTGCCCTACCGAGCCGCTTCAATGGAGAGCGGTCGGCTATGGGCTGCCTGCTGGCTTTCTTAGCAGTCCCCTTGGAAAGTAAAGGGGAGGACTGCCGCTGGAAAGAGGGAGGCGCCCAAAGGCACCTCCAGACAAGCTGGTGAAGAGGAGTCATCCACACCTGTAGGCGAAGGAGAGGAGT
The DNA here is from genome assembly GCA_963969495.1 of Ceratothoa steindachneri. Taxonomy (NCBI): domain Eukaryota; kingdom Metazoa; phylum Arthropoda; class Malacostraca; order Isopoda; family Cymothoidae; genus Ceratothoa; species Ceratothoa steindachneri. Next base: position 3,910,314 of record OZ018331.1, on the reverse strand, counting down.
AAGCCTCATCGCCGGTTAGAGATTTGGAGGGTCCCCTGCGAGAGGACAGGGAAGGGAAGCTCCATTTTTTCTGTGGATCTGCCCGAAGGAAAATTGCGGGGAGATTTTTTGTTTTATAAATTTTTTTATGGTATGCAGACGCTAATCACCCCTCGCAGTAGCCCGTTCTGCAAGGGGTGCGTACGGGGCTGGCAGAACCAGGTGCCTCCACTTAGGGCCACCCCTTCAGCCTGCTGACCTGGCAGCCCTTCAGCATGGCGGCTCCACCTTGGGCACGGCGCAAAAATGATAGTGTGAAGTGAAAAGGAAAGGGGATGTGAGGAAGGTATGGGCGGAGATGAAGCAAGTTAAAAACCCACCATCCTAAACTGGAGCTCTGGGTTAGGGAACTTTGTCTCCACCCGCCTCAGCCCCGATCCGGGAGAGTTGGCTGAGAAGGTCAGCATCTACCCTATGAAAATAAAAGCCGACCCTAGAAAGTTGTGGGAGAGGTTGTAGGGGAAAACACAGGCTGTCTGAAATAAGAGGCTAAGCTGGGGCCGGACGGGGCGCTGAGTCCCGTCAGCACGGCGGCAAAACGCCGCGCCCCTTACAGGGTTTATAACTAAAAAACGTGCAAAAAAAATCACAGAGGTCAGAAGCAGGATTTTCCACAGCTCAACCTGAAGCCAGGGTAGGCAACAATGAAAATTCTGATGGCGTCAGTTACTTTTGTTAAAAGCAAGACAACGCGAGATGGTGTCGACAGAGAAGCACAATTCCATTCTTGCTGGTTACATATGCAAATTCCTTTAACTCACCTTGAAAAGGGAATCGGCGCTCTCTTGCTTGTCCACAAACACGATAATTTGACCATCCTCGTAAAATCTGCCAAGTAACTCGAGGAGTTTAAGGAACTTTTGCTCTTCCTCCAAAATCACCACCTCCTGCTCGACGTCTTTGCATACCACCGATCGGACCCCAACCTTCAGGTGGACAAAAAGGGCTTAAAGTTAAGAATGACTCAAAGGGGGAGCTAGCGGTGATTAATAGAAAAATGGTGTACAGTGGAGAAAAACAAAGGACATTTACTAATTTACCCCCAAAAAACAAGCAAATATCATCAGGAACATCTCTGCCATAAAGTTTTTTAAACTAGATTTGAAAAAATGGTCAAGTTAGGGTAAATGAGTATTAGAAGAGGGTACACAAGTACAAGTACCCAAAAGAAGATACGACTTGAAGCGCTATGGACCGAGGGCAGGTTCCTGTTAGGGCAAAAGAATGAACTCAAACGAAAAGTTCGTCGAAGTATGAACTTATGAGTTTCCGAGTCGAATAGATATTATTTGTCAACCCCCATCTTAGATTACATCTGAATCAAGGGACTCCTAGGACATCGCTCCCGCGCCAAAGATTTCGTTTTGGGTAGTCAAATGTATTTGCATACAAGTTGTTTGTAAGCGAATACAGGCAAGTAAACGAGTCTGGCATTGTAATGGATTCTATGGGCTGCTTCAATGTACCATTTGAGCCGAGTTTCTGGCAGTGGTCACAATGAGGTCCAACCAGGATTACTGAGAGTCTCGACCCAGTGAACTCAGTAATTGTATTTGGTTGGACGCTTATCTGTCTGTTTTTGCCATGAACCAATGAGGGTGGTGTGGTAGTAGTTCTTGGCGATTCGTCAGTGTGGTAAGTGTGATAAATTACTTTGTGGTTTCACTCTAGTGGCAAGTAAGCCTTAGACTTGTCTTAGGACAAAGTGATGAATAAGGATAAAATTTTGCTTTATTAGTTGAAAAATTAAACTAGCGAAATCAAGCTCACTCAGCAAAGAACTCACGAAGATAAAAGTAAAAGCGACCCCATGACACCCGAATGTAATTACCAAACACTTACATTAAGGCAAGACAGTTCCCGACTAAAAAATCCCCCACCCCTAACCAACGCGTCCACTCACCATAATTTCGAGAGGCTTGGTTAAAATCTTCTTGGCCAGGGCCTCCACCTGTCTGGGAAATGTCGCCGAGAACATGACGGTCTGTCGAGACGGCTGCACATTGTCGATGATTCGCATCACCTGACCGAAAAAAACAACACCTCTTGACTCTCATCCACCAATAAAGTGAAAACCAACCAGGGCATCGCCTACAGTGTCGGTTTCTAGAGGGTATGAATCTCAGTGGAGGAAGGATGAAGAGAAAGACAAAAGATCGAGAAAGACAGGAGGGAGCGAGCATAACAATAGAATTTTACTCGCTGGTGAATGAGGAAGTACAGCGTCTAAAGTTGTGAGACATAACTAAGGATCACCAGATAAAGGCTAAAGTGAATAAAGAGAAACAAGAATACTAGAAAAGGCTTAAGAATGACCGAGAATGGGAGCTCTCGACACCCTGGTGAATAAGACGTTGGATTTTCACGCCTGTGTGTCGGGTTCTAGCCCAGTGAGAGCAGACAAATCAACATCAATTCAACGTTAGTAGGGAGCTAGTTACCAATGAGTCTGACGCACCAGCGGAGGCAAATCCACACATCATCCCAACACCGTTATATCTTTCTGCCTCATCTCTTCGCATACTCAACACATCACTTCCCTCCAGGAAGTTACTCTCACTCCAAATGGCTGACCTCCCCTTGGGCAACACCGGCTGGTTGGAACAAAGTACTCACACTTCCCTGCACTTTGGCCTCCAACGAGGACCGACCCCCGGTGCCCACGGAAATGCCAGCGATGTCATTCTGATGTTTATATAAATTATATTATTCGTTCGGGAAACCTCGTCCACGATCGAAAAGGGAAGCGCGGTGCAATTGATTACCACCTCACAAAGATTGCAGGGGGGTGCGGGGTGAATACGCTCTGCTTCTAGGAGGGGGCTGTGTAGCATGCCAAGAAGTGTAGGAGTGGTTTAAAAGCTTCGCTTGAATTAGTCTTTTTTGAGACTCGGGATAGTGAGAAAAAAAAAAGCATTGGTGCGCTTCTACGCCATTAAAAACTAACAGCCCCTCTCCCATCCCTAGTGAACACAAGGCCACACAAATACTCCGAGTAGCGAAAAATGGAAACCACAAAGAGTTCTGGAGAGAGGAAAGGGGCGCGAATCTCTTGAACCAGACTATCCCCATTCCCCCACCGATAGCGAGAGCCAAGGTAATGGGATAAATTAAAGGGACCCTCAAGGGATTCATTATAATCCCAGGCAAATTTGAACAGTGCATTAAATTCAAATCATTTCCTCGTGCAGTTAAAATTAGCATGTTGAAGGTCCACTTGACAAACAGGAGATGCAGGGAAATAATAGAAGAACTTACCTGCGGTTCAAACCCGAGGTCGAACATTCGATCTGCCTCATCGAGGACGATGTAGGAGACTCGGCGAAGGTTGGTGACGCGGCCGTTGTTGGCAGCCAGCATGTCAATCATGCGGCCGGGCGTGCAGACGATAATCTCGGCGCCGCGCTTCAGCTCCGCGATCTGCTCAGAGATGCCGGTGCCACCGTACACACACGCGATCCGTAGGTTATTCTTCACGAACTTCTTGCACTCCTTGCCTGCACGAACGCCCGATTGTCCGTGATTCGCAGGATAATCCAATGGGGGTAGTGAGGAGAGAGAAGAGGAAACGAATAAATAAACGTTAGTATTTTATATGGGTTTGGTGTTGAGTTCAACGGGACGGAGGCGCCCGTTCTGCAAGAACGACCGAGACGCACCGATCTGCATGCAGAGCTCTCGGGTCGGGGTCATGATGATAGCGATGGGTCCGTCGTCGGCCTCGAGGGGCGCCTGGTCGACAACGTGGCGCAGCATCGGCAGGAGGAAGGCCAGGGTTTTGCCCGATCCCGTCTTCGCGATTCCGATCACGTCCAGCCCCTTCATTATGGCCGGGATCGCCTGCATAGGAAAAAAGCAGAATAATATGAAATGGCGAGGGACTCGCCACCACTTCATCTACTAAAGGAGAAAACCAATGATGGCATCTAGGCCAAAAGGTTTTCATAAAATTAAGTCATAATCCTAAAAAAAATTCCCATAGTGAGGTTGGTGCTAATCAACGCCCATTGCGCTTGCAGGAACTTTCGGAGCAGAGATTCTCCAGGTCAAAATGTGTGTAAAGGGAGATAGTATTAGTCTAAAGCAAGCGGAAACTAATGCTTGGATCTGGCCCCATTCTGCGATTAAAAAAAGGCTCCCCCTTTCGTGAGGAACGTTGGACGCGAGACCGGAAGGGGGGGAGGGATAAATAGATACGCATGATCGAGAAAAAACAATCGAGTTAGCACTGGTTAACAAATTTTCACAAACTTTTTGTTTCTCTTATTTTTTTGGAGTGTTTTTAATACTAAATTTTGTGCCAATTCCAAATATGTCCTTACCATCGACCGTTTGAAAGATATAACAAATTATGCTAATATAAAGAAATGTTTGGGGTACGGGTAAAGCACACTTACATTTGTCGCTAATTTATTTATTTTCTTTTTCAGGTTTATTTGATAAATATTGATTTTCTTGATTATGGCTACACGAGGATGCAGAAATTTACCAGATTTGTTCGTTTTGTGTGTGGTTTCTATGTTGGACCTAAACATGTATCACATAAAATTGTGAAAGGTGCAAAGTACTGGATTGCTTATAGACTGTACTTTGGAATGAGTATGGGTGACCAAGAAAAGCCATGGGTCCCTCATGTTATGAGTGGAAGTTGTCGATCAAATATAGATGCATGGCTGAGAGGTGCAAAAACAGCGATGTCATTTGCTGGGCCGAGAGTTTGGCAAAAGCCAAAAAATCATCACGAAGATTGCTACTTTTGCATGATTGACATATCAAAGTTCAGAAAAGTTAAGGGAAGAAAATTCCTTCCATATCCCAATATTTCATCCTCTATTGCACCTGTGCCACATGATGATACCTTATTGGTTCCAAGGCTGCCAGAAAATGGAAGTACATAAATCCTATCAAATTGCAAGCTATATTCTTTGTAACAGAATCAATACCGAAATATTCAAAACATCTAACTAAGGTTTCTTGTAATGTGATTACACATGCAATCCATATTTATGCTCCAGCTATTAAATACATCTTTTTTATATATATTTTTCAGGTAGAGGGTATGATGGAGGTCTCATCAGGAGAGTCGGAAGGTTGTGACAATGAAGAAATGGATGAAACGTTTGAGCCAAGGATGAGTATCCAGCCACACTTTCTAAATCAACGTGAACTGGATGATCTCATCAGGGACTTGGGTCTCACTAAGTCAGGAGCTGAGCTTTTGGCATCCAGACTTAATGAATGGAATCTGTTGGGGGAGGACTGCAGATCAACAGTATACAGGAAGCGCAATGAGGAATTCAAAGTATACTTAGATATAAGTGAGGATCTCTGGGATTGATCACAACCCTGAAGAATGGCGACTTTTCATAGATAGTTCTACAAAAAGCCTCAAAGCTGTTTCACTACATAATGGAAATCAGTATCCCTCCCTGCCTAGAGCATACTCGGTACAGATGAAGGAAAAATATGACTATGTAAAAAAGCTTCTCGAGAAGGTAAACTATACTAAATTTAAATAGGATGTTTGGTGATTTTTAAACGCTTGCCTTCTTCTCAGATTGCAGGGTGGGTACACTAAGTATTCATGTTTTCTTTGCCTATGGGACAGTAAGGCTGATCATGAACATTACCAGAAGGTTAAGTGGCCCCCTCGAGATGACTTGCAGCCAGGAAAACTAAATGGTATTAGACAGCCTCTTGTAGAGCCTGCCAAAGTTTTGCTACCTCCACTTCATATAAATCTTGGTTTGGTCAAACAGTTTGTAAAAGCGTTAGATCATGGTGGAGAAGCATTTCAAGAGATTCGTCTACTCTTTCCAAACCTATCAGAGGCCAAAGTTAAGGGTGGTATATTTAGTGGACCGCAAGTAAGGAAAATGTTGAAGTCAGTACAACTTGAGAATGCAATGAGTGATGTCGAAAGTGAGACGCGGGGTGCATTTCGAAATATAGTTTATGGATTCCTTGGTAAAAATAATGACCCAAACTACAAGCAACTGGTAGCAAAACTTTTAGAAAGTTATAAGAATTTAGGATGTAGAATATCACTAAAGGTGCAATTTTTGCATTCACATTACGAGTTTTTTGGTGCAAATTTGGGAGAAGTGAGTGAAGAGCATGGTGAGCAGTTCCATCAGGACATTGCTGTAATGGTGTAATGGAGAAAAGATACCAAGGAAGATGGGGAACTATATATGGTGACTGGTGCCTAAAGATCAAGGAACTAACAGTAAGAAAGCACATTCTTCAGTGCATTTTTAGTAGGTTCTCTCTTATAATCACATTTTCTCATTAGTTTAAAAAGGAATACAAGGACAAAATATTATCAGCTATTATTCATGGACAATGTGAATATGATAAATAAAGTGAACTTTCGTAACTATGTATGGCTATTTTTATATACAAAATTCCAATTATCTCCAAAAATATTGATGCTATGCAATTTTCAATGGTATTTGGGGAATCAGGGGGTAAAACGACCTTAGAAACACCGAAAACATTTAAAGAAACAAAACTAGTGTTACCCAGTGTAATTCACAGTGAGAAATAATCAAAATTGAAATAATCCAACAAGGACATGTTCACTCAGGGGGGTGTCAAAAGAATCTTATCGCCCCATAAATATTGGGACCGAAATAGTATAAGAACTTCGTTTATACGTGCGTGAAATGGACAGAGAAGCTAGGCTGGGAAACCAGGGGTTTATTCCCAAGCATGAGAGTCAACCTAATAGGATCGAATTGGGTATAAGAGGGGTCCCTATTTTAGTGATCACATCTTCTACTTTTTACACACTCTACGGCACAGACGCCGCAGGTCAACGGCGTTGTGTAATGAGCTAGTGATGCGATGATGATGATAAAAGTCACACCTGGGCTTGAATTGGGGTGGGTTTTTCATAGTTACACTTCTTCAAAATCTCGAGGACGCGTTTGCTGACTCCGCAATGAGCCCAAGTCTTTATCGGTTTTGGACATCCTTGTCCTTTTATCTTGATGCCTTCCAACTCCGACCTGCAAAAGACACCAATAATGACATGTTGCTACCATGTTTTAGACACAAATTTACTCCGAATTTCAGAAGGTGCCAACATTGACATGTTGCTATTATGTTTAAGACAAACTAAGGTTTTGGTGCCACTTTATTCTTTTTATTATCATTAGCAGGAATCGCTTTCACACAAAGTGGGGGATGGCTTGCTTCAACTCCACTAAAAACTACCCACCTCTTACGCCTTATCCAGTGTCGTGCGTTATAAGGGTTAGTTACGAGACCCCTAGCAGATAATGAAATTTGTATAAAGATCTGAATGACAAGCACAAGGGGACCAAATAACGGCCCCGGTCATAGTTAGCTAGTGTTTCCACAGAGCAAGAAGGTTTACCCCCCCCCCTAGAACCCAACGTCTACCTGTGGCGTCTGAGAAGATACACCTGCACAGCCAGACAGCCCCAAGCGAGCTGCAAGATTTTCGCGGGACTGATTAATCCATTTGGGTTCCATTCCTTGCTGTCACTAAGGTAAATGCTACTGTAACAATTAATTTCGCTACTAAGTACTACCATTTCTATTATGCAATATGCATTCATGTCAGAGGTAACTTTCCATGTTATTAGTTATTACATGAACTTAAGTTGAGTACATCACGACGTCATAATTCTCTAATTGCAATTCAGACATGCATCTGTATGTTTTGTCAGCGCTGCGAACTGCAATTTAGTGCTACTAGTACTACTATAAATTAATGTGTATGTATATTTTTTTGTTTAGATGCTCGAGAAAATATTTGCAGCCACGAAAGGCACCTGTAAAAGTTGCTACAGAGGAGGCCTCAGTCTCACTGTCTTCTTCACCTGAGGCCCTGAGTGACAGTGAAAAAGAATGTAAGTTTTATCAATATTAAGAATTTTGACTGCAGTACTATTACTTACTTTTTATTATTTGTATTTTAGGTAACAATTATTATGATATAGGCTAAATAATACTTGCATCAGTAGTATTAAGCTATATATGAAGAACACAAACTGAACAATCCAGAAATGTCATGGAGATGGCGGTACACAGATTACCTGCCTGTATTTGGAAGGAGATGAGGGAATGATTTTGATAAGTTTGTGCTACAACTTACATATGAAAAGCATTTCATAAATAAAATGTTATTGATTGTGATTTGTGTTTTACACAGCAGCAGCACACCAGCAAGTGAGAGACAGCTTCAAACTGTTGATCCAGGTGAGTATTACAGTAGTAGATTTTGTGTAGTAAGTAAACCAAACACATACTAACTAGTTTTTGGCATAATTATATTATTAAATACTCACACACATTTTGATCACTTAAACAAGCAACATGTCCTGTTAATTGGCAGTTTCCACTTTGTTGGCAGATCGATGTATGCTTTAAAGTCTTTTAATGGTGAAAACAAGATATTAAAAACTTAATGTTGCAAGTAAGATAATGCGTTCATTTGTATGATCATCTTCATCTTTATTTAATGCTTGGAAACAAACTATTATGCCAATGCCAGCAGTTTGTTATAGTTATTATAAATGATCTAATGCCATCAGTAGTCACAGTAACTTATTATATCCTACTCATTAATTTTATAGGTCATCATAGATATATAATGAGCATTTGAAGCACAGTCAAAAGCTTAAAACTTGCGTCTTGCGATTGAACTAAAACCATTATATTTAATGCCTCATAGAAATGACTTCATAAGTTGTTGTGTATGTTTGATTCTCTTACAGAAGAAGGACCCAGCACCAGCAGACTCAATGTTATAGTCCACCAACCTGCTGTCACAGCAGCCCCCATTGATCCCGCTGACTGGCTACCCCACCTGGCTAATCCAGATAGGACTGAGTTAGTAGGTTGAGGGCCATCTGTGATAAATCAGACTTCACGTTCTCCCCCAAAACAGGATGGAAGAAGTTGCCATCACCACTACTTCCCCCCAAAAAGTGAGTTTATATTGTTTTTGTTGCAAACTCTTCTCCCAGAAAACGATTAAACTAAGCAGGGATGGTTTTAATGACTGGGAAACCTGCAGTGACACACTCAGAATGCATGAGAACTGTCCTGAAAATACAAAGAGCATGGGATCATGGAAAGAGCTTGAGTCGTATTAAAAAGGACCAAACAATTAACGAAGTTTAACTGGCTCTAATAAATACTGAAAGGAGAAGGTGGCAAGAAGTTCTTACCAGGTTCGTGGCAATCATTCAGTCACTGGCAGAACGAAATATTTCTCTCAGGAGGTCCACAGATACACTTAACCAACCCAATAATGGGATTTTTTTAAAAGAAGTTGAACTCATGGCTCAGTTTGACCCTGTGCAAAAGGAGTTGCTAAGGTGGAAGGAGGTGCCAATCATACATCCTACCTCGGAAAGACCATTCAAATGAACTGGTTGACTGCATAAGTGAAAGGATTATAGAGTCCATTGTGAGGGAAATTAGGCAGTCCAAATAGTTTTCAATCATTCTAGACTGCATTCCAGATTTGAGTCACATGGAGCAATTATAATCAGTGATAATTCGAATTGTGGAGTTGAAGGCAGTCCACAAATTAAGGAACATTTCTTGGGATTCCTCGAGGCAGAAGAAATAACAGGAGAAAGCCTCTCAGCACTCATCCTCAAGAAACTCCAAGAGCTAAACATCCCATTTAAAGATTATAGAGGGCAGTCCTATGACAATGGCATATACTATTAATCTAGTTGTATCTGATGCAGCAAAGACCTCTGCAGATGCAATTGGCTACTTTGGCTACCTGCAGAAACTCTTTAATCTCTTTTCTGACTCCAATCAAAGGTGGTCCATTTTAAAAAAAAACATGTGACAACAACTTTAAAATCCTGGACAGACACACGATGGGAGAGTCAAATCAACAGTGGCATGGCTGTAAGATTCCAAGCTGCAAAAGTGAGAGATGCCCTTTTAGAGGTCAGAGAGAGTACTCCTAGCCAGGGTTGTTGCACTAAACTCCAAAGTATTATTATTGTATTATGGTTATAATAATTTTAAGTCTTTGTGGAGCTTGCACTCTCATTTGTGTGTGTTACATATGTATCCTGTAAGAGCGTTTTCATTCTGTGCAGATGGACTGTACATTTAATTAAAAAGTAAACAATAAAGCTGCAAGCCTGACCTGAGCTGTAATTGTGGGGAATTGTGGTGTTGCCGAAAGGGGGGAGGGGTGTTCACATTTTCGCCGGGGGCGCTTGATGACCTAGGGACAGCCCTGAATATAATGCCCTCTTGGTTGGCAGTATGTACAGTCTCGTACGCCCTGCCCTGCCTCGCCTCCCAGCTTCAAATACGGCGCATCACCTCTACCCAGCTTTGCTCGTATCTAAGGCCAAAGTTCCCGCCGACAGACGATAAACACGGACAAGCATCTATCACTTGGTTATCGACTTCATTCAATGATCCGAGTACTCCCTCACTCATTACTCAGTGAGGTTAAAGAAGAAGGAATCTTGCAATGGAACTTTGCAGCACCCCATTTACTCGCCATATTCAGCCTCCAGTCAATTAGGCTTTACGGAAGTCTCCCCGATAATTGCACTCTCTCATTTTCTCTGTAAGCAATCACCGTGCATCCTCTCTCGGACTCTCATACCAGTAGTCATTTGTATCTCCCCACCCCACCCCTCGTTTGGTACCCCGGGTCTCATTTTATTTATTGTCAGTTATTTTCTTGTGCTATTAATATTTTCTTTATATATAGTAAAGTTATATATTTTCCTACCATTAGTTTCACTAATCCCAGAATCTCTAAGAATTGATTACTTAGGCCAACCGCACTCGACTTTGTTTATTTAACCCTCGCACTGGGATCTGTATCCCAATTTTCTGGCCTGCCCTCTTCACGGTCATCCTACAATAATACCCCTTCGACAAGTTCCGAGACAGAAAAGTGGATATGTTTTGTATGTGATGATGTGTGTAAAGAGCTACATTCGCCCAGGGGCAAGCTCAGTGCGCCTCCCCCCGGCACCGGAGCATGCGACCAACATCAAAGAAATAAAATGCAGGCCAACCTCCTTCAGAAAGTCCATGAGTAAACGGTGTGTGTGCACGAACCCATCCCAAGCACAAGGGACAAGTGATAGCGACCCCGCTAGTCCCGGTACTGGGCAAGTAACATGCGAAAAGATCCCCTAGACTCGGACGTTGAACAAGAATACGTCCAACATTAAGGGAGACAATGCAGTCGTCGCAGTAAGGTGCAAGAGAGCACTCCATTAAAAGGGGTGCGTGTGGCCAATTCGAAGATGAAAGAAAGAAAGCGACTTGAAGCTGCCAAGGCATGGGTAGGTAGGTCCACGGGAAGTCACGGCGCGATGGCACGCAACTTTAAGTTCCCCTGGGCAATGCCCTATTTAATTTGGCATACACCCACAAAGCTAACCTCAGTTCTGCCATGGAAGGAGGAAGAGGAAATGCTGGTTAGGTCAACCAGTCCTTGTGGACTCTTATATCTTGATCTAGGTAATTTCTGAGGCATGTTGGTGTTAGACCAAAGAGTATTCCATGCTTGTAATGTTAAGACAGTATAGAACAAACTCCGGGGCCACTCTTCTATACTAACCAACATTACAAGCATGGAATACTCCTTGGTTTAGCACCGTATACACTGGCACGGTTCCAGCGTGACACGAGGTGTGCTCCAAAAAGGTCGAACGCAATACTCTCGGCGCAGTAGAAGCTTTGGGAGCAGAAGCGTGGCGACAAATAGCCAAAGGTGGTACCCTCCAGGGTGTGTTCTGGGCAGAACCAGGTGCGCCACCGGCCCGAGAGCTATACCTAGCTCTCGAAGGAGTTTCCTAGTCCTAAACCTAAAGGGCTTAGGGTACGACTGGCATCTCTCAGTGGCATAGGCACCGTCGAAATCAGCTGCGGATGCAGTGAGAGCTGTTGGCGACTGAGGGAGGCGCCGGACTCGCGCGTACAGGCGATTAATGCACTGTGCACGCCATAGAGTGTGGCATCTCCCCAGCATCGACTAGTAGGCTCTTAATGGGGAAAGTGCGGAAGGCACCGGTCGCCAAACGAAGGCCGGTATGGTGGATCGAATCCATCTTCCGCAATACACCCTCAGCTGTGGATGCATAAAACTCGCATCCGTAGTGGAGCTTCGAACGAACAAAGGATCGATAAAAAAGTAAGGCAGTAGCCCTATCAGCGGGTACAAGAGACCATAAGGGTGCGAACATGAGCCTCCCAGGTGAGGCGTCGGTCGAATACAAGACCAAGAAAATGGTGCGATTCAACCACTTCCAGGAGTACCCCATTGAGAAACCAGTCTGAGTCAGGGTGGAACCGTGGATGGCGGCAGAATGCTCCACCTTAGTTTGGCCAAAGAAAACCGAAACCTGTGTGCTTGGGCATAGAGAGAGACGCGGTTCAATGCCTGTTGGAGTTGACGCTCCAGAGTTGGCATCTGGGCCGTGCCAAAAGAGATCGAAAAGTGGTCCACGTAGAGCGTAGCGAGAACATCTTCCGGCAGCACCGAGGTGATGTCGTTGATGCTCAGGGCAAAGAGCGTAACATTGAGGACACTTCCCTGCGGGACACCCTCTTCCTGCTCCATTGGGCCAGAGAGGGCTTCCTCCACCTGTACGCGGAATCGACAAACTCGCCAAAATTTAGATATAAAGAATGCAGACCACCACGCCCGCGCCAAGCACCACCAGGGCGGGATCTCGAGCTGCAGCGGCCCATAAAATGATATTGAATAGGAAAGTTATCACTACCATAGAGGTCATCGACGACTCCCTAATCAAAATCATGCTGTGCATCCGGTTCTCGGGCAGTGATGCATAAACTCATACACATTTAGGACACCCATCTCAAGCTCGTCGATCAGGTGGACAGACTTGATCCTGAGGATTGATAGAGTAGTCTCCCCAGAGGGGGTGTCTACCGTTTAGATCTCCGAGCAAGAGAAAGGGCCTCGGCAACCGTGACACGACGAGGCGGAAGTCCCCCGGGTCGAAGTCGGCTGATGGTGGAATGATCGCGGAAATAACAGCACACCTCCTATCAAGGTGCAGCTGAACAGCTACTGCTTGATGGAGGTATCTAAAGCTAAGAGAAGAACGGAGACATCATATCAGGTGTAAATCGCACATCCTCCCTCCTGCCCGGCCCCCAACCCGCGGTGGTGGGGTCGCAAAACACTTATATCCCGGGAGGGTGGGTAGGGGGCATGGGCACAGCATGGTCTCCTGCAAAAAGATAGCTACCGGGAAACGGGAGGGGATGGGCCTCCGCAGCTCCTCCCAGTTGGCCCGGAGTCCGCGGCAATTCCATTGAAGGAATATGCCCTCCATGCCTAGCTCGGAGGAGATGCGGGGGCCCTCTTCGAACAAAAGACCTTCACGGGAATGGCCGTACACTTCCAGGAGGCAAAACCCAGGGCGCTGTTGGCAGGACAATGAGCTGAAGGCTCGAGGATACACCGTCTCCGAGCAACCCAGCCCACCACTGGGTGTGGGCGAAGGAGCCAAAGCTCTTTTGTTGCTGACTCAGTGGATGCGCGTGGCCATTTCGCCTTACGGGAAACGGTCACGCTGGGGGAAGGGGGAGGAAACTCTGGTTTTAGCCGAGGCTGGGTTTGGACCCTTTGTGCCGCCAACTTTACCAGGGGAACGCCCGGAGTGGGTAGAACCCGCAGAAGGGTTGCGAATGGGCACGGAAACGACCGTACTCGTAGGCCTGGCGGGACCAGGAGCAGAAGGTGTCTTTTTCAACATTGAGGCATATGACGTCGTTGCGGGTAGCGCCGGGCGCGCCAGGACCAAGTCCTTAGCCTCGCGAAATGAGAGACACACTTGGCCACACACGATTTGGACTTATCGTGTGCAGCCTTGGAGAACTTACACATACTTCGGCTATCCCCGACTTTGCACGTCGACAGGAGCGATTAGTATGGCCGAAGCGGTGGCAGTAATAGCACCACCGCGGCAGTGGCACGAATTCCTTCACGCGGTAGCGATACCAACTGGCACGCACCGAGTCAGGGAGTTTGTCACAGCCGAACAAGACGAACATTGTAGGGGTAGGTTTCCAGGTCCCTCCCTGTTTTCTAATCACACACTCAACCTTGACTGCCTCAAGGTAGGCCAGCTCTAAGGTGATGTCATCTATCAAGTAGTCCATGAGTTCTCCGGCATAAACTACCCCTTTAACGAAGTTCATGGTAGAGTGTGGCGTCACACTCACAGGCGTGCCATAAGTGTCCGAAGGGCACTAATCATGGCCGCCTCGGAGGGTTTCAACGCATTCGCCAAAAGGCTCCCATCCGAGAAACGGGTCACATTCGGCTATCTACCAATCACACTAGCTAAAGCTCTCCTCTGATGGATCATGTTGCCCTTAGCCAACATGCTGCCATCAGTGGAGCGAATAACCAGGAAGCGTTTGAAGCCAGCGGACTTGAAAACGCAAGGTAGTCTCTGAATGAGGGGCCCCGATGTAATCGAGGCTCCGCTCTGCGCACTAGCACTTTTGGTCTTAGTCAGGGGCTCCGCACCGAGGGGGCCAGAGGGGCCGGATGTGCCGATCTTGGCTTGGTCGCTTACCGAAGTGGCAGCAGTCCCATCCGTCCACGCAGCCCTCGAGGATAGAGAGGAGCCCCGAGTCTTCTTAGTCATTTTCTTCTTTTTAGGAGAGGAGGGCGGGGAATGAACCCGCTTCTCACCCGCCCAGGCCAGATGGACCGGCCTCAGCAAGGTCCTGGCGGTCGTAGGATCACCAGCCGGAGGAGGAGATCCCTCCCTTCATTGTATTGCCTTGAAAACCCGAGCCGTTTGAGGAGGACCTTGCATAGGGGCAGACTCGAGTTCGGTGGTTAGAACCGAGCCCGGATTCACTCCCATGGAAGGCCCTACCGTCTGAGGCTGGGTTGCCTCAAGGACCCTGTATATCCCGGGGGAGACCTACAGTTGGCCATCCACCCCGTCCCCCTCCAGGACATCAAAGGTTGCATTGGCAGCGGTGTCACAGGCCTTGACCCCAGCTAGGTTTAATATTCTAACCAGGTCTTTTGAGGGAAGCGACCGATGGGTCTTGGCTTCCCTCTCCCCCCTAAGGGGGTTTGCCCTACAATGGGCGGTCAATGGGGAGCGGTCGGCTATGGGCTGCCTTTCTTGACAGTCCCCTTGGAGAGTAAAGGGGAAGGACTGCCGCTGGAAAGAGGGAGGTGCCCGAAGGCACCTCCAGACAAGGGGGTGAGGGGCAGTCCCCTACACCTGTAAGCGAAGGAAACGAGTAATCCTCCTCTCCGGTTAGAGACATTTGGAGGGTCCTTCGCGAGAGCACAGGGGGGGCACCTCCATTTTTTGTGGAGCTGCCCGAGGGCGGCTCCGATGATGGACGCGGGGATATTTAGTTCTGTCATCATTGGGCATGGTGACCCTAATATTTTTACGGGATGCAGACGCTCATCACCCCTCGCAGTAGCCCACTCTGCAAGGGGTGCGTACGGGGCTGGCAGAGCCAGGTGTCGCCATTTAAGGCTACCCCACCTCCCTGCTGGCCTGGCAGTCCCTCGGCATGGCGGCTAAACCTTGGACACGGCGTAAAAAAAATAGATGGTGAAGTGAGAAGGAAAGGGGATGTGAGGAAGGTATGGGTGGGGATGAAGCAGGCTGTTAAAAACCCACCATCCCAAACCGGAGCTGAGGGGTTAGGGAACATTGTCCCCTCCCCCCTCAGCCCCGATCTGGGATAGTTGGCTGAGGTCAGCATCTACCCTGTGAAAATAGAGGCCGACCAGAGAAAGTTGTGAGAGAGGTTGTAGGGGAAGTGAGGAAGTAGGGGAGAAATACAGGCCAGGAAGGCAAATCGCCGCGTCCCTTACGGAGGCCTGGTCAATGAGTACAGTCTGGAGATTATTATACAGGCAATTGGATTCTTAGCCTTGTGTCTGCCCTTCATTTCATCTTATTCATGTGTGCAATTGCCTACATGCAACTGCCACTACCGATGTGATAATTTTACTCCACAATCACATGGTAGTTGTGGCATAATAAAAAACAAAATTTTCCTCCTACAGACCTGTAACTTTCCACATCTTCTTTGGTCATGTTTGCAATTTCTGGAACCTCCACATAGAAATCTTTGCGGAAGGGGACATATTGCATCACAGAATGGTCCACCTTGACAATATCCTGGAAAGAAACACGCATAAGGAAAATTTGCAGCGATTGAATGAACCACTACCATAAATAAGTGTTTGAAATTAGAGTATAAATTAATATTGAAGAACAAGTAGGCACAAACAGCCCTATCACTTAAATAACAAAAATCAAAAACTAACAAGGGTATTTGCATCCTGTTTTGCAAAGTTACCCACAGGGAGGGTGGCCAATTCTCCAGAATGCTCAAGCCTTTCCCCCACAATGAAGGCAGGTTCCCTTGCAGACACTACGATGAGCAGTACCTTTTTCCCCTTAGAAGCAATGCTGGCCATGGTATCTCGAATGTCCTCCTCATCCTCCTCTGAGGAATACTCAAGGGCATCTTGGTTTTGCTCCATCAGCTCCCCCTTTTTCTTCCCATCTGTCTTCTTCAGCACCCCCATGATGATGACTGGCTTCTTGGGACCCATCTCACTACCTACGCAAAGGACACCAAACATTATTTCTATGCTCATTGCCAGCCCCCCCTTCCCAATGGAACTTAAAACTCCCTTACTACATAAGAAACTGTGAGAGGCCAATCCTAAAAAAAAGTTAGAACCCACTAGGAAGAGTTTTTTCTGCAAATTTGACCTCTCAAATACCAGCACATTTGAGAGTTCAATCACCTATTAATAACTTAAAACCCATTTAAATTGGTCTCATCCCCAAAACACAACACATTTTCAGGAAACTCATGCCTAAGATTTAAAATTATAATGCAGTCACAAATTCAATATCAGAAAACTAACTTTGAACACACTAGTGCTGGCCAGTTCACTCAATCAGAACACACAACCCCTAGGCAATGTTTTTATTTAATTTAAACACAATAGCATGCAGAAAAGTTGCAAGGAGACGTGAAAAGAAAGTGAAGATAGTGAAAATGTGTGGAGCAGCAGGTTGTACATGCTACCCCTTGACACCCCCCTTGCGGTTGTGGGCGATAGTAGGCCTAATTACAGTATAATCCATTTGCAATGGTGGTCTTTTGTCCAATCTGTAAATCAGGACCGATTAGTTGAGAGCTATCAAGAAATATGAAACTAAAATTATTTCTGAGACTTCTATCCCAATCAAAACTCAGCAACCATTGGCAAGGGGGATGAGAAAAAGCAACAGAGACAATGCCAAAACCGAAAGATGGTGATCAAAACCAACTTGCTCCCACGAAACCTCAGAGTAGAAAATGAAAACCTTTTAGCATTCCAACCTCAGAGACATCTTCTGGCATTACTTAGACCAAATGACACAAATCCAGAAGATCCAAGAAATGTACATTTCTACATACCTTTTTTCTGTGAGGATCGGACATCAATCCGGTTGATTTTCCGGACCTCTTCTTGGATTCCAGACATAAAGGCATCCAATGGATCAACTTCATCAACCTACAAAAATGTAACTTTATGAATACCTTCATTTCATAAATCTATATAGGGCATTCAAGACTTCTTTCCCAGATTAGTGTTGATTATATTCACAATTATTAAGGATTTTTTTTATTGGTAGATGAATATGACATCTGAGTGATGCCGGTTAGTGTGTCCCGCTAGGTCAGATGGATTAATGTGATGAGACAGGAGGATGGAAAAGGAGAGCAGGAAACTGAGGGGGAAAGGTCAAGTAGAGTGTGGATAGGGTACAAAGAGAACTCAAGGAGTGTTCAGGAAGACAGTGTGTGAAGGGACTGCTCATTAGGTATTTCAGGAAAGGTTCAGCAGGTATTCAGGAAGGGTCCACTCCTCATGATGCACTAACTGCCACAAGTTCTCAACTAAAACGTGTCTGGGTCAATGTATGATGGAAAAGTGCAGTGGATGTTATGACAGAGCTCAATGGATGTTATGGGAGGATTCAGGGGAATTACAGAGTAAAGCGAGCGCTCAATGGGTGATACAGTCTAGATTGAGCATGCCATAGATGTGCTATGTATGTCTCTATAAGAAAGGTTCAAAGGGTGTTACAAGATGGTTTTTGAAAGGAAAGATCTGTAAAGAAAGTGGTGAAGTTCTAAGTAAAAATGTGTGGAAGGTATCAGGCATTGGGTTTGGGATAGCACACAATTCTCCAGATGTCAGTTACAGCAAGGTAGCTTATGCTCTACCTGACATTCTCTTGTGGGGGTGTAAAAAGATATATCAAGAAAAGAAAGATGGGGTAAGTAGGAGAAAAGGGTGGGAAAAATGCTGGAGTTACTCCCCCACCAGAAAAAAAAACAGAGCCAAGAGGGAGGGGGTGACCCCACCCAGTCTTGAACATAGATGGACAAAGGCTGGTTGGAGACTAGCCTGCAAAAGTAGCCCCTGACCAAGTGAGAAGAGGCTTGCAAGGGGTAAAATGGAAATGACTAGAAGGAATAAAGCCCAGGTAATTTCAATTTAGATTCAGACTCCCTGCAGGTTGTACCATTCCTCGAGCTACTATGTGTAACTCACAGTTTGGACCAAACATATCAGAGCCATGCGACTTCCTCATCTTGAGTGCTCAATGATGTTACAGCCCGAATGCACCAGGATGGCTACAGGGGGTTCATGGAGGTGTGTAAAGGGAAAAGAAAGGTAGAGATTGGAGGAGTCAAAAACCATCTTAGGAGACTGAATGTGGTCGTACTCAGCTGTGAAATGAGTGGAGGAGTGAGGTTAGAAACCTGCACTCTCGTAAAATAATCCTGCAAATGGTATCGATTAGTTTGGATGGGATAGAGGAACCCAACAGCCCATCCCAATTAACAATCAAACTTGATGAAATATTTTCCCCTCAAATTTAAAGTGCAAGAGCAACGAGGTTGTATCTTGCAGAAGGCTGTAAGGAGATCTATAAAGAAAGTGAAGATGTGTGAAAGATATATAGCCATAGAGACTCCTACAGGCATTGGGGCTGGGAGGGTGCACAAGATTCTAGATGTCAACTGACATCCCCTTGTGGTTGTGTAAAAGGATAGATAAGATAAAAATGGGGGGAGAGGGGCCTATAGAAGGTCCAAGAAGGGCTCAAAATTAACAACAAGTAAAATCCAATGAGGGAAGCTTCATACAGTTGATTGAATAAAGAACAGGAAGAATAAAAGTAGTCAAAGCTACGGCACACCATTATTAGGAGACCAAGGCATCAACCAATGAAGTCATTACCATTAGAAGGGACCACAACTGCAATAAAGAAAAAATTGGCACTATTTTTATAAAGCTGCATAATCCTAATGAGAGCATTTTTCCCTCTGAGGAGAAGAGGGAAAGGAGAGAAAAATGAACTAAAAAGGTATACAGTGAAAGATAATGAATAGTGAAAAAGATAAAAATGGACAGCAAAGCTTGTCAGAAACCTCAACAACCTCAAATGGTGGAGTTAAGAGGAGCCAATTCAAAAACCCAGAAACTAGTATGTACAAATACAGCTTTGGCCAAATTTATGGGGCAGGTATGAAAAAGTGAAGAATATGATTGAAACCCATTTATTTCATAATGACATAATACAAATAAACATCTTTGTGTATATCATCATCATCACTTCATTAACTCTATAATTTAAGAAGGGGATTTGGTTATGACTTTTTTTTTATCAAACTTATTTCTAATAATTATTTTATAATATTAAAAAACAAAATGGTGAAGTTCACACAAATAAATAAGTGTATCAAAATTTTGTGAATTTTTTAAAACCCAAAGAATTACAAATCGTGAAGTTCATAAAATTTACTTCTTCTTCTTCTATTCTATAACTATATTTTAGCAACATGATATTTTGAAAGGGGGCAAATTTAGTTTAGAGTTCCTTTTTAAAATTATTATATTTGAAGTTCAGAAAATTCATAAAAATTTAACCATGGCTGCTTTTTTTTAGATTTTAAATTTTAATCTTAGTAGTGAAGTGCAAGCTCCCCCTGTAGGGGAGAGTGGCAAAGCCATGGCCCGGTTCTATCAATAATTTTGATGTGTCCTTTTACTTTTACAACCACTTTTATACCTTTTTGCATACTTGAGAGTAAGTTGGCACAAGTGGTTGGTTCAATTTTCTGCCACTCTTCATGGATTTTAGTTTTAATTCACTTGTTGAGCAACATTTGTACAGCCTCACTCTTGTGCCCAAGTGTGACCACAAATGTTCAATGAGATTGAGGTCTGGATTTTTTTTTTTTTTTTAATCCTATAGAGCCCATCTGGCAACTGCCCACTTGGGCATAAGTCGCCGAAAAACACGACAGCCTAGAACTAGGCTACTTTAAAATAAAAATATGAAAACTTAACAATGATAAATATTGGAAAAACTTAACAATCAAGAAGCAATCTCCGGCAGCGGGGGGAGGTCCCCCTAACCCCGGTGCAGGAGAGTGCGACCTACAAACAAAACAATAACAAACAAAAAACAAAAAAAAAACTTAAATAAAGGGAAGAAGCTCGGCCTCCCCCCAAAAGTCAACAAGTCAATGTGCACGAATCCGTCCCGAGTACAAGGGACAGGCGGTAGCGACCCCGCCCATCCCGGTACCGGGACAGGTATCGTGCGCGAAGCTCACCCAGACTGGTACATTCAACAAGAATGTGTCGAACAGTCTGGGGGACGACGCAGTCGTCTTGAGGTCTGGAGATTGATGGGGCCATTGCATCACGGTCATCCCTTCTTTTTAAAACAACCCTTTGAGACTCTAGACTTGTGGCATGGAGCAGTGTTTTGTTGGAAGATTACACAATGTGGAATATCATCATTGAAAATTTTACCTAAGAAAGGTTGATAAACCTGGTCTAAATAAAATGCTGGTGCAAGTGTTGAAATTCATTCTGCACTCACAAGTGAACAACAATCCTGGACCTGAAGATGACATGCAGCCCCAAACCATTACACTGCCACCTCCAAATTTGACTGTTGGGACAACACATCTCAGATCATAAGTTTCCCCAACTGTTCGATGAACATAAACAGCTCTAGGGGTTCCAAAGATCTAAGGAGAAATACAAATTTTACTAATTACTTTTGCTATCCAATAAATGTGTACAATCATAATAAATTGGTTGAAACTAATGTGGAAAACCTATCTCAAAGTTGTTTTCATCAGACCAAACTTTAGCCCAATCCTCATGTCCAATTTTTATGCTCTTTGCCCAAAACAATTGCTTTTTCTTGATCACCTGAGACAGCCAAAGTTTCTTTCTCGCCTTACATCCTTTGAGTCCAGCTTCTAATAACTTCTTCTCACTGTGCGTCTGCTCCCCGAAACTCAGCAGCTACATTTTAAGATATTTTTTCAAATCGGCCAGAGATGTCCTTTTCGGCAACCTCTCTTCCCTGGGAGTTGCATACCTTTGCGACCTTGACCGTCGCAGTTTTTGAAAGAATTGGTCTCATTGTATCTATTAATGGTTGTTTGGACACTGTTTCTCAAGCATATCAATTTTTTTGCAATTTTGACTTGGGATATTCCCTCTCTGGACAATGCAATGATTTGACCTCTTTGAGCTTCAGGAATCTGTTTTTTCGGAGACATTTTTAACAAAAAAAAATCCACTTGTAAGTTAACCAAAGATAATCAGGTGAAATAATAGGAACAAACATTAGTATCACACATTGAATGGCAGAAGGTTGCCCCAACCACCTATGAGCAATATGTAAAAATGCATAAAAGTGGTTATAAAAGCAAAAGGAGGACACATTAAATATTAATTAGATAGATATTAGAATATACACAAAAATGTTTATTTGTATTATGTTAAGTTTGAAATAAATGAGTTTCAATCATATTCTTCACTTTTTCATACCTGCCCCATAATTTTGTCCAAGGCTGTATTATTCATGTCAGAATCTAGTACATACATCAACATCCACAAGGACACAACATGTCATAAAAAAGAATTCTAAAATACAAAAAAAACTGCAGCCTCTTGATAGGAAGTAACCCCCACTACCTCCTGCTCCTTGCTCTCTCCTTCTTTTGCCTCTTCCTCCTCTTCATCATCATCCTCGAGACTCCAGGCCTTGACTGAGGCCTTGGGCACATTGGCAGCCAGGGTCCCCTTCTCGGCTGCCTCCTTTGCCAGCTCCAGCTCCTTCTTCTTCTTCTCTGCACGCCACTTCTCAATTCGCTCTCTTCGCTTCTGCATCTCCGCTTCCAAGCGCCGCTCTGCTTCTTCCTGCAGTTTGAGAGAAAAGACTGGCTGAAAAGAAAGTAGATAATGATATGCACGACTGGACAATATGATACAGACTGCTCTATCCCTATTAAGGGCCAATTTGGCCTGAAGATGATTGGGTTTTGTGTTTGATGCATGCCAACCCTATTAGGTCAGAAAACAGGTGAAGTATGAAAGAGAAAGCCAAAAGAGGAAACTTGTCCTAGTTCTGGGAGATGCTCATAAAAAGAGTGAATGCAAGGTGCATACCCAAAGCGGCCATAAGAGGAAACTATGTGGAGCACTAAGAAATGGGAAGCAGCACAACTTTGTTGCTCCTGACCCCTTCTGAAAGGGCGCATTCCCTCCTTACAGTGTCTTCTTCCTATTCACAGAAGATGCCAGCATCAGATATTTTCGAATGACATTGGTGCCAACAATCAAGAACATAAACTGTGGGGTAAGAACAAGTTCGTACCAAGAAAAACGTGAGGAAATACTGAAGTGGGGAAGCAAATTAGAACAGGGATCAATTCTCTGGCACAGACCTTATCCACTTTAGAGGGATCAAACAAAATATCAGTCACTTCTCCATCATCTTTGCCATCACGCCCGACTTCTTTCTTGTCCGGCGAGATCGATCGCTTGTCTTTTATTGGCGACAAGCTCTTAGACCTTCGCCGTTTTCGGTCCCTATCACGATCCCTGTCCCTTGAACGACTTCTTGTTCTTCTGCGGTCACGAGACCTACTTCTTCGGCGGTCCCGATCTCGTGAACGAGACCTCCTGTCCCTGCTTCGAGACCTTCGCCTGTCCCTGCTTCGAGACCTTCTCCGGTCCCTGCTTCGAGATCGTCGAGATCTCAGTCTGTCCCGTGACCTGAAATTCAGATGATTAACAAATGCACACCCACACAAATCCCCTATGGATTAATAACAAGTTTTTTTTCTGCATTTAAAAACTAGTGTTGATACCTTTCAAACAAAACTTAATTTTTACAAAAATGGAAAAATAAAGGCCGCCATTAAACATTGAAGAGACTTTTATCTATTAAAAAAAAATTAGCATTCAAATCCTCTTGGATGACTTAAAAGAAAAACAAAAGTAAAAAAATTATAACCATTTATGAGCCTTTACACTGACTGAACTGAGCAAAACCTTGATCATGATGCAAACATGTTTGAAGCTTTTAATTGTGAGGCCCCAAAAAACATCCATAGATACAGTACATTCCAGTAGAGTTTCTTGAGTGTTTTGATTTTTTTCTTTACTTACGGATTCAGTGACTTCTTCAATGCACTGTAAGCATATAGAGAGAGCACTAGAGGACAAATGGAGCAATATATCTTACATGGAAAGGCAATTTCTTTTTCAAAAATTGAGAAAGTGATGTAAGCAAGTAAGGATAATTGACAAATTCAGTCAATACCCGAAAAAAAAGAGAATAAAAAGGAAAAAGATGATAGAGGTGAAATGAAATCAGATATATCAAATGTTGTTAACCCAGAATGCTGGGTTTGGGACAGTAAATTTCAAAACTTCCATGCAAGGATATAGTTCATACAAACAAAAGGTACAAACACTCAAAATTAAACTAATGCAAGTGCTAGTTGGATAAAGAAATAGCTAAAAGGAAAAACTAAAGAACTTAAATTTTTTAAGAATAATAATCAAACTGGATTGGATGCACAATCAAAATTCATTAGAAAAATGTACCAACATTTGTTGAAACTTTTTCACTTAAAATCTGCACATTGAATTTCTGAGAACTTAAAAAGAAAATGATCTTATATCAACAACAATGAAAATATTTATATCAAACTCATTTATAGGGTGAATATTCCTAAAGTATCAGCTAAAATATTTTCCCTCATTAAATTCAAATGGGTTAAATGCAATACTGTTTATATACTCTCCAGCAGCCAACTTGTTAAAAAGAAAAGTGAGATTTTACAAAAGTGCAAACAATATACTTATAAAATTAGAATGCTATCAATAAAAAAAAAAACAACTAGAAAATGAAATTGATGATAAATAATGAGAGGGCGATGACTTAGGTAAATAGTGTTATTGAATATAAAAATTAACCCATTGTTGCTAAAACCTTCCTTAGAATTCATAATTTTCAATTTAGATGACTTTTTAATTTGCTAACAGATAAAAAGAGCACATAAAAGAACAAACTTTTCTTCAGTCTTCAATGATGGATTTGAAGATCTCATTTATACAATGCATTTAATTTTTAAATTTTAAGATCCCATCGGGACAGCAATCAAAAGGGGCAAATCCACTGCAATACCTGGTTTAATTTCTAAAATCTATTGAAAAGTATACAAACATCGCATGATAGACACAAAATGTATATTAAAGGGTAGAAAAGAGCCTGACACACATCTCGTAGAGAAATACATTTAAAAAATAAATCAAACCCGATAGTCACTTTTAGCTCATAAATCCTCTGCCAAGAACGATACTAAGCATGTGCAAGGCTCTCCAAGAGTAAGAGATTCAACCAAAAAGTGATCGTGAAGATAATGGTCCCAGTGGGGTCAATGGGAATCCTCAATTTATGGTACTGCATCCCACAAGGGGACCCAATTCAGAGATGACAAAATATTACTCAATACTGTGAGGCATTGTGGTATGGGTTCATGGGTATGGTTGGAGCAAAATAGTGAGCAGCTTTTAAATTTCCAAGCTCTTTCTCCCAGCTTATTTGCCCTACAGCCCAAAGAGCTCTTCAGATCTTTGCTGCATACAGGGTGTGGTGGGTAATTTGTGTCCTAACTTTGATATAAAAGAAAACAAGAGTTCATTTATAAAGATATATTTAACAAAGTTACATTAGTAGATTCCTTCAAGTTCATCTGGCGACTGCCTACTTGGGCATTAGTCGCCGTATTAAAAACTGGCCTATAACTAGGCTACTTTAAGATAAAATTAGGATAAAAAACAACCCACTCCCAAAAAAGGGAAAGGGAAGTGAGCAGTAAGCAAGCTCCTACATCGGAGGGAGGTC
The DNA here is from genome assembly GCA_963969495.1 of Ceratothoa steindachneri. NCBI lineage: Eukaryota > Metazoa > Arthropoda > Malacostraca > Isopoda > Cymothoidae > Ceratothoa > Ceratothoa steindachneri. The sequence goes on along the minus strand of OZ018331.1, from coordinate 3,884,965 downwards.
CCCCCAGCGCAGGAGCGTGCGACCTATAAGAGGAAAAAAACAACAAAAAAACAAACAAAAGCAAAAAAAACAAAAAAAAAACAAAACAAAACGACCCTGCTTAAATAATAGGGAGAAGGCCGGCCTCGCCCCAAAAGTCAACAAGTCCACCAGTCAATGTGCACACACTCGTCCCGAGTACAAAGGACAGGCGGTAGCGACCCCGCCCATCCCGGTACTGGGACAGGTAACGTGCGCGAAGATCACCCAGACTAGGACATTCAACAAGAATGTACCGAACAGTCTGGGGGACGACGCAGGCGAGCGCTCCATCAAATAGCGATGCGTCACACGAGTGTGTCCGATTCGGAGACGACAGAAAGCGACCTGAAGCCGTCGCGGCATTGGGGGATAGGTCCATGGGAACAGTTGCGGTGCAATGGCATGCAACTTTAAGTTCCCATCTTCTTTGCCAAGCAGTCCGAAGAGCTGCCCGTATTCCTGCCATTTGGTCGGTGTGAGGAAGAGCGAAACGTTGGTCCGGTCGCAGAGTCCTCGCGGACTCTTTGGCGCCCTCATTCCCCGCAATTCCTACATGTCCGGGAACCCAGCAGAAGATAATCTCGACATCCGCCCGGCTCGCCAAAACCGTGGCGTCACGGATATCGCGAACCAGGGGATGCGGAGATTCCAATGCCCCGAGAGCACTCAGGGCGCTTTGTGAGTCGCTATAGATCACAATCCGGTCTCCGAACCGGGCACGTCGCGTAATCTCCCGGACCGAGTGGTGTATTGCCACCAGCTCGGCCGTGAAGACAGACGCAGCAGCGCATGGCAGAGCCCCGCTGACTTCAAACAGAGGAGATACAGCGTGGAAGCCGACCCCCTCTTGGGACTTGGAGCCATCCGTATACACAGGCTCGGTTCCAGCGTGACACGAGGTGTGCTCCAAAAAGGTCGAACGCAATACTCCCGTCGCCGTACAAGCTTTGGGAGCAGAGGCGTGTCGACAAAGAGCCAAATTTGGTACCCTCCAGGGTGGCGTCCTGGGCAGAACCAGGGGCGCCACCGGCCCGGGAGCTATACCTAGCTCTCGAAGGAGTTTCCTAGCCCTAAACCCAAAGGGCTTAGGGTATTACTGGCGTCGCTCGACGGCATAGACACCGTTGAGATCAGCTGCGGATGCAGTGAGAGCTGTTGGCGACTGAGGAAGGCGCCGGGCTCGCGCGTACAGGCGAGTAATACACTGCACGGGGCGTAGAGCGAGTGGCATCTCCCCAGCATCGACCAAGAGGCTCTCAATGGGGGAAGTGCGGAAGGCACCGGTCGCAAGGCAAAGGCCGGTGTGGTGGATCGAATCCACCTTCCGCAATAAACGCTCGGCTGCGGATGCATAAAACTCGCATCCGTAGTCGAGCTTCGAAAGAACAAAGGATTGATAAAAAAGTAAGGCAGTAGTCCTATCAGCGCCCAAAGCGATGAACGTCACGGAACGGAGAATGTCCATGGCGCGGGTACAAGAGACTCTAAGGCTGCGAATATGAGCCTCCCAGGTAAGGCGTTGGTCGAATACAAGACCGAGGAAACGGTGCGATTCCACCACATCCAGGCGCACCCCATTAAAAAACAAATCTGGGTCGGGGTGAAGCCGTGGATGGCGGCAGAAGTGCAACACCTTAGTCTTGGCCAAAGAAAACCGAAACCTGTGCGCTTCGGCATAGCGAGAGACGCGGTTCAATGCCTGTTGGAGTCGACGCTCCAGAGTTGGCATCTGGGCCGCGCCAAAAGAGATCGAAAGGTCGTCCACGTAGAGCGTAGCGAGAACATCTTCTGGCAGCACCGAGGTGATGCCGTTGATGCTCAGGGCAAAGAGTGCGACACTGAGGACACTTCCCTGCGGGACACCCTCTTCGTGCTCCTTTGGGCCGGAGAGGGCTCCCCCCCACCCGTACGCGGAATCGACGATCTCGCAAAAATTCAGATATAAACATTGGTAGGCGTCCCCTCGCCCCCATCGTGTAGAGAATCTCCATGATACCGTATCGCCATGCGGTATCATAGGCCTTCTTCAGATCGAAAAAGACCGTGGCGTAGTGCTGTCTACGAAGGAAAGCCTCGCAGACGGCATTTTCCAGTCGGAGCAGAGCATCCGACGTGGAGTGGAACTTGCGGAAGCCGCACTGTGCAGAAGACAGATGGCCTCCGCTGTCCAGGAAAAGGGCTAGTCTAACATTTACCAATTTCTCCATCAACTTGCACACGCAAGAGGTTAGAGAGATTGGGCGGAAACCGGTCGGAGTAGAGTGATCTCTCCCCGGCTTGCGAAAGGCGAGCACAGTAGCGATTCGCCAGGAATCTGGAGAAGACCCTCCACCCAGATCCTGTTAAACAAATCTAACAGAAAGGCCATGCTTCGACACCTGGGTGAGCGTACGGGACATCGTCCGGACCATGGGCGGTGTCCGCGCACGAAGCAAGAGCGGAGCGCAACTCACTCACAGTAAACTTGTCGTTGAAGGGTTCTCCGCCTCTGGAGGTAAAGTCCAGCAGGCGGCCTTCGGCAACTTCACGACGTACATTGAATGCTGGCGGAGCAGCATCCCGACTAGAGAATGCGGAAAAAGCGGTCGCTAAGGATTCTGCCACGGACGCGGGGTCCGAGATTGCGGTCCCATTCTCCTGGAGAATGGGAGGGGGGTCCTGCGAGAACTTGCCCCGAATCCTATTGACTCGCTTCCACACCTCTGCTAAAGGGGTCTTCCCGTTAAGTGAAGACACGTATGCCCGCCAAGAAGAGCGGCGGGCGTGTTTCGAAATATACCGGAACCTAGCCCTAGCCCGACGAAATTCAGCGACAGTGAAATCGTTGTGGCGGCGCATGTAGGCATAACGCTTCTGTTTGAGGGCCGTCTCACACTCGGCCGACCACCATGGGAGTGGTCGGCGTGAAAAACGGCCAGACGTTCTAGGAATAGTAGACAGACCCGTGGCCATGAGGTTGCCGGAGAAGAACTCAACGGCCTCATCTACCGACCTAAACTCCTTGACTGAGATAGAGAATTCATTCATTTCCTGAAATGCAAGCCACAGCACCCGCGCCAAGCACCACGATGGTGGGCTCTCAGGCGGGAGTTGCCCTGAAAATGATATTTGAATGGGAAAGTGATCACTACCATGGAGGTCATTGACCATGCCCCAATCAAAATCAGGCTGTGCATCGAAGAGCACAAAGATAGATCAAGGCAAGATGCGTAACCTCATCCACGTTTAGGACACCCATCTCAAGCTCTTCGATCAGATCGGCAAGGACTTGTCCCCTGGGATTTATGGAGTAATCTCCCCAGTGAGGATGCCTGCCGTTCAGATCTCCAAGCAAGAGAAAGGGCCTCGGCAACCGTGCCACGACGCGGCGGAAGTCCCCCGCGTCGAAGTCAGCTGACAGTGGAATGTATGCAGAAATGATAGTATACCTCCTATCCAGGTGCAGCTGCACAGCCACTGCCTGAAAGGAGGTATCTAAAGAGAAAGGAAGAATGGAGACATCATGCCGGGTGTAAACCGCGCATCCCCCAGCCCGGCCATCCCGTGGTGGTGGGGTCGCAAGACCCTTATACCCCGGGAGGGAGGGCGGGGGGCACGCGCCTAGCATGGTCTCCTGCAAAAAGATAGCTAACGGGGAATGGGATGAGACGAGCCTCCGCAGCTCCTCCCAGTTGGCCCGGAGTCCACAGCAATTCCATTAAAGGAATATGCCCTCCAGGCCTAGCTCGGAGGAGACGCGGGGGCCCTCCTCGAACAGAAGACCCTCACAGGAATGTCCGTATGCTTCCCGGAGGCAGAACCCCGGGCGCTGTTGGACGGACAAAGCGCTGTCGGCTTTGAGGACTTATTGGGGGAGGTTGGGCTCGCCATGCAAGTCTTTTCCTCCCTCCGCCTCGAAACCTTAGGCGGGCGTTGCGGCTTCGGAGGCGGGGGGGGGGGCCCTCTTTTCGAGGAACCACCGTCTCCGAGCCACTCGCACCACCTCTAGGCTTGGGCTAAGGATCCTGGGCCTGAACGGCCAGCATTTCTTTCTCAAGGAGATAAACACCACATTGCTTCGAAGAAGCGGGGTGCGCCTCTCCGCAATTGACACAATTGGCCACACATGATTTAGACTTATCGTGTGCGGCCTTGGAGCAATTTACACAGACTTCGGGTGACCCCGACTTTGCACGTCTACAAGAACGATTCATATGGCCGAAGCGGTGACAGTAATAGCACCGCCGCGGCAGTGGCACGAATGCCTTCACGCGGTAGCGGTACCAACCGGCACGCACCGACTCAGGGATAGCTAACGGGGAATGGGATGAGACGAGCCTCCGCAGCTCCTCCCAGTTGGCCCGGAGTCCACAGCAATTCCATTGAAGGAATATGCCCTCCAGGCCTAGCTCGGAGGAGACGCGGGGGCCCTCCTCGAACAGAAGACCCTCACAGGAATGTCCGTATGCTTCCCGGAGGCAGAACCCCGGGCGCTGTTGGACGGACAAAGCGCTGTCGGCTTTGAGGACTTATTGGGGGAGGTTGGGCTCGCCATGCAAGTCTTTTCCTCCCTCCGCCTCGAAACCTTAGGCGGGCGTTGCGGCTTCGGAGGCGGGGGGGGGGGGCCCTCTTTTCGAGGAACCACCGTCTCCGAGCCACTCGCACCACCTCTAGGCTTGGGCTAAGGATCCTGGGCCTGAACGGCCAGCATTTCTTTCTCAAGGAGATAAACACCACATTGCTTCGAAGAAGCGGGGTGCGCCTCTCCGCAATTGACACAATTGGCCACACATGATTTAGACTTATCGTGTGCGGCCTTGGAGCAATTTACACAGACTTCGGGTGACCCCGACTTTGCACGTCTACAAGAACGATTCATATGGCCGAAGCGGTGACAGTAATAGCACCGCCGCGGCAGTGGCACGAATGCCTTCACGCGGTAGCGGTACCAACCGGCACGCACCGACTCAGGGAGCTTGTCACAGTCAAACGTGACGAAGAGTGTAGGGGTGGGTCTCAAAGCCCCTCCCTGTTTTCTCATCACACGTTCGACCTTGACTGCCCCATGGTCGGCCAGCTCTAAGGTGATGTCCTCTATGGAGTAGTCAACGAGTTCCCTCGCAAAAACTACTCTTTTCACAAAGTTCATGGTAGAGTGAGACATCACACTCACCGGGGTGCCATGAAGTGTCCGAAGAGCACTTATCTTGGCCGCCTCGGCGGGATTCGCCGCATTCGCCAGAAGGCTCCCGTCCGAGAAACAGGTCACCTTCGGCTCTCTACCAATTACACTAGCTAATCCTCTCCTCTGATGGATCATGTTGCCCTTGGCCAACATGCTGCCATCAGTGGAGCGAATGACAAGGAAGAGATTGAATCCAGCGGGCTTGAAACGCCAGGTAACCCCTGAATCAAGGGCCCCGATGTTATCGAGGCTCCGCCCTGCGCACTTTTGGTCTTTGTCATATTCGGGGGCTCTGCACCTGGGGGGGGAGGGCAGAGGGGCCGGATGTGCCGATCTTGGCTTGGTCGCTTGCCAAAGTGGCAGCAGACCCATCCATCCCTGCAGCCCCCGCGGATGGAGAGGAGCCCCGAGTCGTCTTTGTCTTTTTTGGAGATGAGGGCGGGGAATGAACCCGCTTTTCACCTCCGCTGGCAGAAGCCCCTAAGCCAGATGGACCGGCCTCAGCCGGGTCCTTCTCTGAAATGGAGAAGGTCCTGGTGGTCGCAGGGGCACCGTCCGGAGGAGATCCCTCCCCTCCTTGTACTGCCTCAGAAACCATAGCCGTTTGAGGAGGACCTTGCATAGGGGTGGATTCGGGTTCGTTGTTTGGCGCCGATCCCAGATTCCCCCTCACGTAAGGCCCTACCATCTGAGGCTGGGTTTCCTCAAGGGCCATGTCTATCACAGGAGGGGCCTCCAGTTGGCCATCCCCTCCCAGGACATCGCAGGTCCCCTTGGCAGTGTCGCCAGTCTTGCGTGGTGAGGCACAGGCCTCGACCCCGTCAAGGTTTAAAATTCTTGCCAGCAGGTCTTTTGAGGGAAGCGACCGAAGGGGCCTGTCTTCCCTCTCCCCCCTAAAGGGGTTTGCTCTACCGAGCCGCTTACACGAGGGGCGGTCGGCAATGGGCTGCCTGCTGGCTTTCTTGGTAGTCCCCTTAGAAAGAAAAGGAGGGACTGCCGCTGGAAATAGGGAGGTGCCCGAAAGCACCTCTAGAGAAGGGGGTGAGTGGGAGTCCCCTTCACCCGTAGGCATAGGAGAGGAGTAAGCCTCCTCTACAGTTAAAGAAATTTGGAGGGTCCCCAGCGCAAGCATAGGGGTGACCGACCTCCATTTTTTCGGTGGAGCAGAGCATACAACAGGAGTGGTACTTGCAAAAGCTGCACTGTGTACGAGACAGGTGGCCTCTGCTGTCCCAGAAAATAAGATAATTTAACATTACCAATTTCTCCATCAACTTGCACATGCAAGTTAGAAAACCTAGGCATAAAGCCAGATCCTGCTGAACAAAGCTCGCAGAAAGGTCCTACCTAGCTCACCCAGGTGTCAAAGCATGACATATGGGACATATCACCCTGATAATGGTTGATACTTCAAGGGAATGGACATACGCTTCCTGGAGACAGAATTTGGGGGATGTTGGCCATACAAGGTGCTGTCACCTTCAAGGACTTATTGGGGGAGGTTGAGCTCACAATGCAAGGTTTTCCTCCCCCCACCACAAAACTTCTGGGGGATACACCTTTGGATGCAGGGGTCCTGCATCTCTGAAGTATCCAGTCCAGCCTTGGGTAGGAGCATGGGAGCTAAAGCTCCCTCGGTGCTGTTCTCTTGTCAGGAGACAGCCTTGAGTCCCCAAAGTTGATCTCATGACCACCTTCTGAGGGTTTGCGTGGTGATGTGCACCTATTTATACTTATCAGAAATGGTGACACATGGGAGGAGTGGGGACCCCTAGTCTTAGTCAAGGTGTGTGACATTTGGGGTGCCAGTTCTACCAGAGGACAGGGTCTAGAACCTGTAGAAGGGCTACAAATGTATCTGCAACTTTTGAGGAATAGAATGTCTCAGGTCGTGTTGGCATGACTGGACCAAGCCCACGGCCTGAATGGCCAGGAGCTCCTCCTCCATGACATACACATTGCTTCAAGGAAGCAGGACTTATCATATATGGTCTTGGAGCAGTTTCTACAGATTTGGGGTAAATCTGACTTTGCATGTCTACACTCATAATCTGCAGGGCTTAATGTGGTTCTAGTAGTAACACGTTCATAGCAGCCGAATAAATGCCTAAGCATGGTAGCGATACCAACTGACATGCACTGACTAAGGGAGCCTGTCATAAATGAATGCAATGAAGAGTGTAGGGATAGGTTCTTCATTTTTTACCCATCAAACCAACATCATTTTCAGGTATTTTATAAAGTCCTGCTATAACATAGTAAAAAAAAATTCAAATCTATTTCTTGCAATTAAAATTAAACTCCAAAGATGCTGCTATGAAATGCAGTTAAAATAGCTATGATTTGCTTCTTCAACACTATTGGGCATGCCTGAGGAGTGTCTGGGAGGAAGCAAACCATTGATTTCTTTTTTTACTGCATTTCATAGCAGTATCTTTGCAGTTCAACTTTCAAAGATATATAGTGTGCCTACAAAGATGGGTGAAAACGATCCTGGATCAGCAAAACTAACTGCTATAATGGCCAATTGAGACTTCTTTTTAGTGCTGTTAAATTGGTCTATTTGATACAGCCACTTTCTTAGTGTGGGTGAGGAGTGTCGCCCAGGCACACCCAATGCAGTGTTGAGTAGGCAAACCATTGCTATTTTACTATAAACTTTTAAGAACAAGCTTGTACAAAGAGCACACACAGGCTCTTTAAAGTATGAACTTGACCCATATATGAGGCAGCATTAAAAAGCAAGAGAATCCCATCTTTGCAAATAAATTGCTAAATTATTCTTTTGAAATGAGCATTTAAATCAGACAGCATCAAATAAACAAAATTATACCTGGATCGTCTTCTATCAGGGGTACGAGATCGACTTCGTGAATGGTGCCGCCTGAAAAAAAAAGAGCAATGAAACTTCAAATCTATGGCAAAATAAATTAATTTAGCTTTAACCTATTAGTCGCCTGAGGGCCTTCAGAGGTCCTCAATTCAGTGCTACTTAATTGCCTGAGGCCCTTTTGTGACCTTTCACCTTTAGACTCGTATTCACCCTCATTATTATGATAATTTATCTTCCTTTTATTTGTCAAACTCTTATGTTAGTGAGGAATCATCTAATTAAAATACATAAATGGCTTAGGTCAGTCCTTCTTTGTTTGTAAAAAGAAATTTATGAATGAGAGTAACTTGACTCCATTCAAAGCCACACCATAAAGCAATGGCAAAAAAGGGCTGATTTATGCTTTACACATGCGTAAGCAGCCGTTTTTTGAGGACTTAGCTTTTTCTTTGTTCAATACACTTATGTTTTTCATTTATCATCCAATTAAAATCATTTAAAAATCATTCAATTAAAATCAGCAGGTTATTCAAAGCGGACTAAAGGGTTAAAAGCCTATTCAGTCAAAAAATAGCTGATAAAAATGATTTCATATAAAAAAGTTATTCATAAGAAAAGTTATTCTAAGCCAACGCCATTTTCTATAAAATGGCGTTGGCTTAGAAGCAGTAACTAAAATGTAATAGTTCATTTCTTCAGTTAACCTCTTCCCTACGATGACAAACGTGCGTCAGTCATAAGTTTGCCATGGCGTGCTACGATGACCAATGCGCGTTCGTCATATTAGAAGGTATACCAATCTTGTTAAAATAAGATCCGGTGTGGCTTATATAATTTTACATGAAACTCCAGTGTTCAGTGTCTCAAATTGAAGTCGCTGAAATCAACCCATCAGAAAAGAGGTGGGTGGAGTTTAGAATGTCCCAATGTATTAGCTCGGGAATTACCTAATCTGTAGTAGCGGAATTGTGATCAATGGTTTTCAATTGTGGCGTTTCAGTACTTTATTTCCTGTTTGTTTATTTATAGTTACAATGTCTGTTAGTGATTCAGATAATAGTGATGGTGATTATGAACCCATGGAAAGTGATAATGAAACAATAGCTAGTTATGGGAGTGATGTTTTGATTTTTTCTGGGCATGAAGCAGTGCCATCCTATGTGATTCTTGGAAAAGAATTGCTGACATTTTCAGTGATTTTAGGCCTAACCCTCTTCCTGAGATAGTGCGTAATTTCAGTGTTGTAAATCCTGTGCTAAATTGTAATGATAATAGTAGTGTTTTAGATGGCTTCACAAAGTTTATAACTGATGACGTTATAGCTTATTTAGTAAGGTGCATAAATGAGAGGGCAATTACTTTCAAGAGAATCCTGATTAAAAAGGAGTAGTAAATAATCTAAAGTGGAAAGATGTGAATGATTATGATATATATACATTTCTTGAATTATATTTTTATACGAGCCAATGCAAATTATAGTGAGATCAACTTATATTGGTCTAGATTACCTTGTCAGCGTGAAGGAACTAATTAAAGGTAAGTTAAAATATGTAACTATGGAGCTATTAATTTTAAATTAAATATATATTATTAACAATAATACATTGTAATTTGCTAACTTTTCCATTTTAAAACATATTTTTAAATGATGCAGGAAAACTGTATCGTGCACTCTGCCAGTGGGACACAACGTCATGCTCAAAGGGGTTAACAAGTAATAACTTTGAGCAACAAGCAAATATTTCCAAATATAATTCTAAATATGTAGAAGTCTATTAATAATTTTTAGGTTAAATCAATAGAATAATTCTTTGCAATTAAAATGATCTATTATTTGATTTATAATGAAGGATCTAAATATTTTATTTTCCATAATGAGGTAGCAAGGATAAATTGTTTGAGGGCGATTTCAAAGCAATTCGCTCAGCGACTAATGGGTTAAAAATGTTATAAGTCTAAAAAAATTAAGAATTACTATTTTGTCACATTCACATGTTAATATATGGTTATAGATACATATATATAAAATTTAAATAATAGGTATACAATATATAAGAAATGGTATCTGTGTTTATTCATAAGTAGCTACCAAGAAACTAATTTGGCTATTCTGTGAATATCTGGTTGTAACCATATGCTTTCCAATCAAATGAGAGGGGAGGATAGGAGAAAAACACTGAGCTGGTATGAAGTCATCATACCAACTCAGGTGTTTTATCCTATCCTTCCCTCTCAATCTTTTGTCAAGGACATTCAACATCACTCTTCCAAAAAAAATGTCCAAATGTTATGCATTTATTTCCTCCTGAATCATTTATCCTATAAACTGACCCTACCTAACTGTAAAAACTTTCTAAAATTTTTAGGTATCAATTTAATTCAAGATCAAGTTAAATTAAAATTGATAGGTAGTTCAAATTAAATATCCAATTTATGTATAATGAAGATCATATTAATTACAATGTAATTTGGCCCTAAATTCTGATGGCTTTATTTTTGTTTACCTACTCTCTAGAGATCATATATCTATTTGATATTAAAATAGGTATTATTTGACAAAATAAATATGCTAAAACTACATACTTAGCTACACCTACTGTATTAAAAATATTTAAGACGTACCTGTCTCTAACCATTGTAGATGTATTTAAAGTAAACTATATTTAGAACTGAGGTAATAGATTGGTTCAGAATTAAATATACATTATATTCTGCAACTTAAATGACCTGCAATAAATGGTATAGATGGCATAAATGGCATGGCCCTATATGTATATATATTTTTTTTAGTTTCAAGAGCTCATCTGGCGACTGCCTACTTGGGCATTAGTCACTGTATTCAACACTGCCTAATATTAGGCATCTTTAAAAGCAGATGCAAATAACAAAAATTGAAAAAAATAAAACAAAGAAAAAAGGCAATAATGAGGAAGCAAGCTCAGGCCTCAGGGGAGGCCCACCTTCCCCCGGTGCAGGAACATGCAACCTACTATAATGATAAATAAAAAAAAAGACTAGTTAAATAAAGGGAAGAAGGCTGGCTCCCTACCATGGCCCTAGACCAACTTGATTTGGCTAAACAGAAAACTTTTTCAGATATCTAGTATTCTATTACATCATCATATAAGTATGCATTTTTTTATGTTTATAATTATTTTAGGGATAGAAATCAACTCTGAAGCTATTTATATTTAATTATTTATTAATTTAATAAGTAATATAGTTTCCTGCCAGTTTCTACCACAAAGTTCATCTTTGGAGGATAGAGAACATGCATCCAAACACTTCACAATGGCATCCACTTAGGAGCCAAACTCTCATACATACATGGATGACATCTCAATCACTGTACAATACCAATCAGTTGCACATCAAGCAGAGCATTCCAACAATACATAAAATGCACTGGAACATTGGCTCAAATCTACATGACATTTTCTTAAACAAAAATTTAAAAGCTCATCTGGCAATTGCCTACTTGGGCATTAGTCACCGTAGTCAACACTGCCTAATACTAGGCATCTTTAAAATAAGATGACAAAAAAAACATTAAAAAAAATTATCAAAATATATAAAAAAAGAAAAAGAAATAAGCAGGAAGCAAGCTCTGGAGTCGGGGGGAGGTCCCCAGATGCAGGAACCTGCGACCTACTAAAAAAATACCACCCCCCCCCAAAAATAGTTAAATAAAGGGAAGAAGGCCGGCCTACTCACAAAAGTCTATAAGTCCACCAGTCGATGTGCTTGAACTCGTCCCGAGTACAAGGGACAGGCGGTAGCAACCTCGCCCATACCGGTACTGGGACAGGTAACTGGCACGGAGATTGCTCAGACTGGGATATTCAACAAGAATGTGCCAAACAGTCTGGGGGACAAGAGTAGGGTGCTGGCAAGCGCTCCATCAAATGGTGGTACATCCTGCGAGTGTGTCCAATTCAGAGGAGACAGAAAGGAGCCTGAAGCCTTCGCAGAATTGGGGGGTAGGTCCATGTGAACAGTCACAGCGCAATGGCACGTAACTTTAAGTTCCCTTCGACCGTCTCCCATATTCTTTGCCAAGCAGCACAAAGAGTTGCCTGTATTCCTGCCATGTAGTCGGTGTGAGGAAGAGCGAGACGCTAGTCCGGTTGCTGAGTTCTCACAGACTCTTTCGCATGCTCATTCACCGCAATTCCTACATGTTCAGGAATCTAGCAGAAGATAATTTGACATCTGCCCGGGTTGCAACAACTGTAGCATCATGGATATTGCGAATTTGGGGATGAGGAGATTCCAATGCCGTGAGAGCACTCAGGGCACTTTTGTAAGTTGCTATAGATCACAACCCGGTCTCCGAAATGGGGACGGCGCATCTCCCGTACCAAGTGGTGTATTACCACCAGCTCGGCTGTGAAGACAGATGCAGCACCTGGCAGAGCCCCGCTGACTTCAAACAGAAGGGATTACGGCGTGCCAGTGTATATGGATTGCGCCAGAGGGGGACTTGGAGCAATCCATATACACTGGCACAGTTCCAGCATGACACAAGATATGCTCAAAAAGGTCGGACACAATATTCCCGGCACTGTAGAAGCTTTGGGAGCAGAGGCGTGATGACAAATAACCAAAGGTGGTACCCTCCAGGGTGGCATCCTGGGCAGAACCAGGAGATATACCTAACTCTCGAACGAGTTTCCTAGCCCTAAACCCAAAGGGCTTAGGGTATGACTGGCATCTCTCGGCAGCATAGGCACTGTCGAAACTAGTTGCGGATGCAGTGAAGATGTTGGCGACTGAGGGAGGCGCTGAGCTTGCACGGACAGGCAAATAATGCACTGTACAATGCGTAGAGCGAGTGGCATCTCCCCAGCATCGGCAAGTAGCATCTCCCCAGCATCGACTAGTAGACTCTCAATGGGGAAAGTGCGGAAGGCACCAGTGGTCAGGTGAAGGCCGGTATGGTGGATCGAATCCATCTTCCGCAATACACGCTCAGCTGCAGATGCATAAAACTTGCATCCGTAATCGAGCTTTGAACGAACAAAGAATCGATTAAAAAGTAAGGCAGTACCCCAAGCGCTGAATGCACGGAACGGAGAATATCCATGGCGCGGGTACAAGAGACCATAAGGCTGCGAACATGAGCCTCCCAGGTGAGGCGTCGGTCAAATACAAGACTAAGAAAATGGTGCGATTCAACCACTTCCAGGAGTACCCCATTGAGAAATCAGTCTGAGTCAGGGTGGAGCCGTGGATGGTGGCAGAATGCTCCCCCTTAGTTTGGCCAAAGAAAACTGAAACCTGTGCGCTTCGGCATAGCAAGAGACGTGGTTCAATGCCTGTTGGAGTCGAAGCTTCAGAGTTGGCATCTGGGTCGCACCAAAAGAGATCGAAAGGTCGTCCACGTAGAGCGTAGCGAGAACATCTTCAGGCAGCACCGAGGTGATGCCGTTGATGCTCAGGGCAAAGAGCGTGACATTGAGGAAACTTCCCTGCGGGACACCCTCTTCCTGCTCCATTGGGCCAGAGAGGGCCTCCTCCACATGTACGCGGAATCGACGATCTCGCAAAAATTCAGATATAAACATTGGGAGGTGTCCCCTAGTCTCCATGATACTATATCGCCATGCGGTATCATAGACCTTCCCCAGATCGAAAAACACTGTTGCGTAGTGCTATCTACAAAGGAAGGCCTCACAGACGGCATTTTCCAGTCGGACCAAAGCATCCGACGTGGAGTGCAACTTGTAGAAGCAGCACTGTACAGAAGACAGATGGCCTCCGCTGTCCAGAAAAAAGGCTAATCTAACATTTGCCAATTTCTCCATCAACTTGTACATGCAAGAGGTTAGAGAGATTGGGTGGAAACCGGCCAGAGTAGAGTGATCTCCCCACGGTTTGCAAAAGGCGAGTACAGTAGTGATTCGCCACAAATCCAGGAGGAGACCCTCGGCCCAAATCCTGTTGAACAAATCTAACAGAAAGGCCATGCCTCACTCACCCAGGTGTCGAGGCATGGGACATCGTCCGGACCATGGGCGTTATCCGCACACAAAGCAAGAGTGGAACGCAACTCAATTGGTCGTTGAAGGGTTCTCCACCTCTGGAGGTAAAGTGCAGTCGGCGGCCTTCCGCGACATCACAACGTGCATTGAATGGTGGCGGAGCATCATCACGGATAGAGAATGTAGAGAAAGCGGTCACAAAGGATTCTGCCCTGGATGAGAGAATGGGAGGGGGAGTCCTGCGAGAACTTGCCCCAAATCCTTTTGACTCGCTTCCACACCTCTGCTAGAAGAATCTTTCCCCGTTAGGTGAAGACACGTATGCCCACCAAGAAGAGCAGTGGGCGTGTTTAGAAATATACCAGAACCTAGCCCTAGCCCGACGGAATTCACCAACAGTGAAATTGTTCGGGCGGCGCTCATAGGCATAGCGCTGCTGCGTGAGGGCCATCGCACACTCGGCTGATCACCACAGGGGTGGTTGGCATGCAAAAACAGCCAGACATTCTAGGAATAGTAGCTAGGCCCGCGGCGATGAGGTTGCCGGAGAACTCAACGGCCTCATATACAAACCTAAACTCCTTGACTGAGATAGAGAATTCAGACCACTGCACCCGCGCCAAGCACCACTGGGGCGGGCTCTCGGGCAGCAGTGGCCCAGAAAATAATATTTGAATGGGAAAGTGATCACTACCATGGAGGTCATCTACCACTCCCCAATCAAAATCAGGATGGAAAATGAAGTGGTTCTTGGTCAGTGATGCGTAAACTCATATACATTTAGGACACCCATCTCAAGCTCGTCGATCAGGTCGGCAAGGACTTGACCCCGGGGATTAATAGAGTAGTCTCCCTAGAAGGGGTGTCTGCCGTTTAGATCTCTGAGCAAGAGAAAAGGCCTCAGCAACTGTGCCACGATGCAGCGGAAGTCCCCTGCATCAAAGTCGGCTGATGGTGAAATGTAAGCGTAAATAACAGTATACCTCCTAGCAAGATGCAGTTGCACAGCTACTGCCTGAAAGGAGGTATCTAAAGCCAAGATAAGAACGGAGACATCATGCCGGGTGTAAATTGCACATCCTCCCACCCAGCAGCCCTTCAGCATGGCGGCTCTACCTTGGGCATGGCATAAAATTTATAGTGTGTGAAATGAGAAGGAAAGGGGATGTGAAGAAGGTATGGGAGGGGGGGGGGAAGCAGGTTGTTGTTGTGGGAGAGGTGGTAGGGGAAGTGAGGAAGTAGGGGAAGTGAGGAAGTAGGGGAGAAATACAGGCTTTCTGAAAGAAGGAGAAGAGCTAAGCTGGGGCCTGACAGGGTGCTGAGTCCCATCAGCACAGCGGCCAGGAAGGCAAATCGCTGCACCCCTTATGGGGTTGTTCACACACAACAATTGTCTTTTTTCAATTTTCCAGCACATTTTTCAATTAGTATATCAGTCACTTTTCTAAGATTGATGGTTATGCACTTCTTGTGTTTTTTAGTAGGGTCTTAGGGGTGTTTCAAGTGCTGAACCATTGTATTTTAGTGAATAGGCCTAATTTCTATAAATCTGTAATTTTAAGATATACAATTAGATGACACTTTTTAGAATATAGTTATACACAATACTTTAATTCTTGATATTGTTTGAGTCTCATTAAAAAACAATAACAACCTACCACACACACTGCTGGCTAAAACTGTACTAACTTGTAGACTAGGAACTAGAACTATTTGTGTTGATTCTGTACAAGTAGCAACATATTGCAATGGGAGTTTAAGCTACTTTAACTATATATTATTGGCAGTGGATTACAATTTTTATTGAATTCTTAGAGTTCAAGATCAAATTGATATCAAAGCTATAAAATTTCAATGAATTGACAAACAATTTGTAAATATGGTGTTTACTTATAAGTTAATTACATGAAAAATACCAAGATAAACACCCTTTTTATGGCTGTTTCTAATAGCCAAGGGCAGTACCTTTGTTTTTTATATTAAAAAAATAGAATTTTAATTTCTATAGATAAATTAGGAGCTTAAGTGTGAAAATATGTAGAATTGATGGACAACTTATAAATATGGCGCTCAATTATGTGTTAGTTACATGAAAACTGCTATCATAAACAAACTTTTTTTTCACTGATTCAAATAGCCAACACATAGGCCTTCATTTTTCATATCTATAAATTTTTTTCAATTTTGATATCCCAGAGGTCAAATCTTGACCTGAAATGTGATTTTTTAATTTTTCAACCTAGTTTTAAAACTCTCATATTTGGATTCCTTGTCTTTTTCTTATTGTAAATACATATATATACTTTTATATAATTATGACCATTATTACCCTAGTTATGGGTCGCCAAATGTTAGTGACTTCAAAATGCCCAAGGTTATATCTCCTGAACCGTTGGTCAGATTGACCTTAAAATTTCAGAAATGGGTTTGGGGCCAAAAAACTTCCTATAAACCAAATTTCAGCAAAATCTGAGATATGAGGGTGTTAGGCACTGGTTGTTTCATAGATATGTACTTACGTTAGACCGTGGAATCTCTCTTTCACTTTTGGAAATTTCTTCATAAAAAGAGCATTAGCGAGATACCTGTCCATATGTTCCTCTCCTCATCCATATTGGGAAACATTGGCTCTCGTATCCTGCCAACTCTTTTATATTTTGTATGCTGGCACCAGATTCTGGATCCATGAAATTCTGGGAGTGGTTGACGGTTAGATGTTTATATCCTTCGAGATGACAAATTTGTTTTCCTCACTATCAGTAATATCACCAAAACCTAAGTCAACCAAATAATTAATCCAATCTATCTTTGGATAGATATATTCTCCACATATCAAAGATTGACCACATGGCATTCGCTTAAAAACTTTGGGTGGATTATGTCTGGTCCCATAGATTTATTAATATCAGTCTTTCTTAATAGATCTGAAACAACTTCTAAGGTAACTTCAATATTTTCCAAGGTAAGCATACTTGCCGAGCAATAATTAGAGGCTAGAGAGAACTAAGTTCATTGGTTAAGAGGCAACTATAGGTTGATTAATGAACATCTTGATCTGTATGACTGGGACTTGGAATTTGCCTACCTATCTCTTGATGAAATGACCACACACCTATCTCAGATATTAATTAATTTTGTTAATACGTACATCCCAAAAAAAGCAAAGCAGAAGAAGGATGCTCCTTGACATCAACGGGTCTCTAGTAATTTTCATGCTACAAAATCCAAATGCTGGACTGAATACATCGAATCTAGAGTAATGTTTGGGCACAGAGCTCCTACTACATGGCAAAAACTTCATCTCTTCCATACATCATTCACGTCCAAAGTTGTTTTATTCTTACATCAAGCATAAAAAATATGCTCATCCTTCTATTGGTCCCTTATTAATTGATAACACCTTAACTGATGATGACATTGTAATGGCAAATTCCTTTATTGAAGCCTTTTCTTCTGTGTTTATAAACACTACCTTGCCAAATCATTTTCTTCATCTCAAGGGACTGGTTCCATATGAAGTGTAAATATAATGTGTAGACAGGTTGAGGAGTCTCTTTGTACAGATAGTGCTATGGGCCCTGACAACTTACACCCTGTTCTCTTGAAACAGTGTTCTGCATCCTTATCCTACCCCTTCTACCTTATCTTCACCAAATCTTTAACTTCTGGCTCTGTTCCTATGCCTTTGAAACACTCCCATGTTGTACCTATATTGAAGAAGGGATCTCATACGGATCCCTTGAATTACAGACCTATCAGCCTTACCCCAGTTCCTTGTAAAACTCTTGAACACATTATTACCAAAACTCTGCACAGCATCCTTGATGAACATCTGATTTCTGATGATAACCAGTTCGGCTTCCATTCACGCAGATCAGTGACTAACTAGCTATTATTATGACAAAATTACATATTGGTTCGATAACGGCTTTACTGCTAACCTATTCTTATTTGATTTTATCAAGACATTCGATCGTGTCCATCACTCTGCCTTATTAGATAAACTTGCATATATTGGTATTGGTGGTAATTTGTTTGCATGGATTCGGAGTTTCATCACCCACAGAACAACAAGTGTTGTCATTAAGGGTAACCAGAGTAAATCTCTTCCAGTTACCAGTGGGGTCCCTCAAGGCTCAGTTCTGGGCTCCATTCTTTTCCTACTCTTCATTAATCATCTTGGGAGAAGTATTACTTGCCATTATAAACTTTTTGCTGATGACCTCAAACTTTACCTCCATTATCCTAGTAATATTAGCCAGCTTGCCTCATGTGACTTACAACACAACATCAATACCCTCTTAGACATAACCACATCCTGGGGTTTATCCTTTGCACCTAATAAATGTGTTCATCTTCGCTTCAAGCGTGGTCGGGCAGATGACCAGGATCACATTTACTTGCTTGGTAATGCTCCTATATCTTCTGTTTCATAACATAACATAATTTCACAGATGACTAAAGCTACAAGGGCCTATCAAAGGTCATCTGCATCTGCCAAAACCCACCCACAAAATGCATCCATAGGATTGTGTCAGATAATGCATCTACAATATGGAATTCGAACCATACACAGGAATGTGTCAAAAACAAAAAGCATCATCATCAAGACTCATCAAAATCCAAATCAATCATAATATACAATAATAAAAAACTGCATCCACAGGAATGAGTCCAGAATACCCCTCAAAGTTAACCCTCCCTCCCCATATAATCATCTAATCTGCATTTGAATACATTCAAGTTTGGACTGTCTACTGTCTCAGATGGCAAACCATTCCAGTAATCTACCACTCTATTGGTGAAAAAAATATTTTCTAACATCAAACCTGCACCTCTGTTTTTTTAATTTTTAAGTGGTGACCCCTAGTCCTATTACTATGTTGCAACTCAAATAACTTGCTAAAATCCAACTTATCTATCCCATAACAGATTTTAAAAAGCTCAATCATATCTCCCTTCACACATCTTCTCTCAAATGAGAACATATTTAGTACCCTCAGTCTATCTTCATATTCAAGATGCTTCAGGGAAGGTATTATTTTTGTTGCCCTCCTTTGTACTGACTAACAGGTTGATGTCATGTCTAAAATGTGGTGCCCATGCTTGTATACAGTACTCTAAATGTGGCCTAACATACAAGTTGTAGAGTTTAAGGATAACCTTTTTACTCTTGTAGCTAACATTCCTCTTAATGTATCCTAGCACCCTATTTGCTCTATTTTTTGCCTCAATACACTGTGTTGAAAACTTCAGGGACCTATCTACTACTAGGCCTAAGTACTTCCCATCATCAACTGAATTCAGCCAATGCCCATCCATTTCATAACTAAATTTCTTATCACCCCTTCTCATGTTAATAACTTTGCATTTTTTAAGGTTAAAAGTCATTTGCCACTTCTGAGCCCAAGCTTAATAACTTATTTAAGTCAATCTGAACTTTAAAGCTACCCTCAACTTCTTTGACTACAGCTGCCAATTTAGTGTCATCAGCAAAAATTGACACTTTGCTATTTACAGCCTCCCCAAGATCATTTATATAAACTATGAATAATAAAGGGCCTAGAACGGATTCCTGAGGTACGCCACTGATAATGTCCCTCCACTGTGACCTCGCCCCATTCAGCACAACTCTCTGTTTCCTGTCTTTCAGCCATTCAGTTATCCAATTCAAAACTTTACCACATATCCCATGCAAGGTTGGAATAAAATTGGATTTTTTTTAATAAAAATTAAAATTTTTTTGATTAAAATCAGAATTCTCTTTTATTAAAATCATTAACATTAATTATTATTATATTTATAATAATTCTTAGCAATATTTTCTTTAATTTCTAGGACTTAATTTAGATTTATAAGTTCTAATTTCAGTAGCTGAAAGTTTCTCATTTAACTTGTTTATGACAGTGCCAGTAACAGTTATTATAGGAATTAATAATTTTGTTTTAATAAAGGATTATTTGGGAGATACCAGTGTTAGTAACTGGTAACTTACATATTTTAATCAGAATAGAAGCAACACACTCTTAATCAATCTTTTATTTAGTCATGTATCATGGTTGGCAATGATTAAATCAAACTGATTTAATCAGATTATTTAATAATTGATTTTTTTCTGTAAAAAATCATGATTTTATATTTTAATCTACTTTTCTTTTTTATCTTTTTTTATTTAGAAGTAAACAAATTAAAAGATATATGGTTTGAAGGTTTAGAAAAACATGGATGGCATTGGCACTAATTCATTCATTTTGATTTTTGACACAACTTTCAGCCTGAACTGTAATTTCTGTAAGTAGAGATATTGCATGAAATAAACATTATGTATCCAGTGGCTCATGTTGCTTTTAAGGTATAATACATGTAGAAAAAATTATGAAAAAAAGATAAAAATATTTTAAAAATTTGGGATTTTTTCAAATCCAAAAAATTGCCAACCTTGCCATATACACATAATTTCTGTATATTTGAATGAATAAAAAAATTGAATCATGCCAACCCCGATCCCATGCATTTTTAATTTGTGAACTAATCTCCTATGTGGAACCTTATCAAAAGCTTTGCTAAAAATCTAAGTAAATTACATCAACATTCTCTCTCTATCTAATTCTTTAGTAATATAATCCATAAAATCCAGTAAATTTGTTAAACACGATCTACCTCTTCTAAACGCATGCTGAGCATCATTTATTAACCTACCACGATAGAAGTTAAGCTTACCGGCCTAAAGTTATTTGGGTCCTCTTTACTTCCCTTTTTAAAAATTGGCACTACATTCGCCAATTTCCAATCATTAGGTATTTCTCCAAACTCTAGTGATCTAGTATATAACTTCTCTAGAGCTACTGCAATACTATCTACACCTTCTATGAGTAACCTAGAATGAATGTTGTCTGGGCCAGATGACTTACTAGTATTTAACTCCAGTGATCTCCTAGTGATCTTGGTGTTCTGGTTGACACATGTCTGAGATTCCATAGTCATGTATCAAATACAGTCTATAAAGCCGGTGGAGTTTCCACTAATCTCCTTAAATCTACCCTATGTCGTTCTTCTTCCTTTACCTCGCTTTTGATTTCCAACATACGACCCATCCTCTACTTCTCCTCTGTTATTTGAAATACCTCGCCTGCTAGAAAAAGTTCAACACCAGACTTTCTCAGTTAAATCTTTTTTTCTGTCAAAGGTAGACTGTTGTGTGCAGACCCCCTACAGTATTATAAAATATTCCATAACCTTTCTCTTATAAAACCATCTGACTTGTTCATACCAGCTCCCAGGGATAATAAAGGCCATCAATACAAAGTTTTTGGCCCTCATTCCTCAACTGAAGGATGAAAGCAATTCTTTACGTGCTGTATCATATCTACTTGGAACACTCTTCCTTCTAAAGTTGTTGGTGCCCCCTCAATCAACTACTTCAGCAACAGGAGTATCTTGGGGTTGTTACTTTTTTTATCAGTACCCCTTATTATTTACTTATTTTCCATTATTGTTGGTTCATATATACATCAAATCTGTTTTCAATTATACTTTCTCTTTTCTTCCACATTTTCATTAATATTTCCTTTCCCTTCTCTGTGTTTTCCTCTTTGAACAGAAATTTACCTATTACATTTTCTTTATCTTCCTGCAGAGGTCTTTGCAGATATACTGAATTTAATCTTTCTTCTTGCAGATATGGACATTACAACATGAAGTGGACCATGTCTTTCTTCTCTGCATTGAAGAGTTTACACTTTACTTCTCCACCTTCATGTCTTTTTCTGTCCTTTAGAGTAAGTGTATTTGTTCTGGCTCTAAACCATAGTGACGAGCTTTCACTGTTGTCACAATATTCTATTTCATTTATTTTATCTTTCCATTTGTTGTAAATATTTATGCTGACTTTGCTTTGCTTTTCTTCTTTCCACCCTCTTTCATTTCTATTTCTTTCTTACTCATTCTTTATATTTGTGTTATGTATTTGCTGATTGGACTTAGTTGTTTTCTGGTGTCTTTGATCCATTTGTAGTTCTCTATTTTCATTTCATCTTTTAACATTCCATTATCTCTTTCTTCGATGCTTCCCAGATATTGCAATTTATTCTTTATGATTCTGGTCTCTATCAAAGATGACCCAATTTCACCCTGGAGTGTGCATATTGGTGCATATCTTGGAGCTCTCAGGATTTTGTGGTAGACTCCATTTTCTATTGTTTGCAGTTTTAGAATATCTGTTTTAGTGATCTGTGTGACTCCTGTTTAAAAAAAAATCTTACCAATAAACATTCTGTTTACAAATCTCATGGTAACTGAGTATGTTATATTTGCTAGTCTCTGTGCATTTTTTATATTATTTTTTTTGTGTGTATTGAACATGCTTCTTTTATTTTCTCTTGTTACCCCAAGGTACTTTATAGTATTTGCTATTCTTATTCCTTCTATTTCTGTTGGTACCTCTTTCATGTTATATATTAGAATGTTACTCTTGTTTTTGTTTAACTCTAATCCACATTGTTTGCTTGCCTCCACCAGCTCCTTGATATTGTATCCCCACCCGCACCTTGTATATTATGTGCATGATTAGTCCATCATCTGCGAAGAACCATAATGGTATATTAAATTTATTATTTGTGAAATCTTTTCCATTTCTCTGCAACTTATCCATTATAAAATATATTATTAATTTGAAAAGGACTGATGATCCTGTGCATCCTTGCCAAATTCCACTTGTAATCCTGATTTCTTCTTTGATTTCATCTTTAAGGTGCACTTCAGTCATATCATCACTGTATATCCTAGCTATAATGTCTATCAAACTTGATTCTATCCTATATTCTTTCATTACTTTGATTAATTCATGTCTTTTGAGGGAGTCAAATGCCTTTGTCTAATCGATTCTCTTTACTATTAATATCTTTTTCTCTCTGTATGAACTTTCTATGAAGTATTGAAGTACAAACAGGTTATCTTCTATTCTTTTGTTCTTGGTGAAACTAGCTTGGGCATCATTTACTAAATTGTTCTGAATTAAGTGCTCCTCTATATGATCTTTTACTATTGACATGAATATTATATATGTACATTTCTTCATTCACTAATGCAAAGTCAATTGTGCTTTCTTGCTCATTTCTTGACCATGTTGTCTTTCATTCACATTTCTCATCCATATTTAGTAGAGTTAAATTGTAATCATTCATCCATTCAATTATCATTTTTCCATTTTCTATCCTCTTTCCTTTAAGTATCCATCAAAGTCTCTTATTATTAATGTTGCTTCTCGCTGATTTTCAATGATTATTTCTTCTATCTCTTTTATAATCTTATCATTTTTCTTAATCCTCTTTTCTGTTTATAACTGAAAAGTACATTATCTTAATTCTTTTGATTCTGATCTTTCCTTTTAGTTTCTTCTTTTGTAACATCAGAGCTGCTTTTTGTGCGGTATAAAAACATAAGAAAAGGAGACTGCAAAAGACCATTCATGGCCTACACTTGGCAGCTCCTGTTCCAGTCAACACACAACAGACCTCTTACCAGAGAAAAGTCATCAACATTGTCACCCTTTACAGGAGTTCGCCATTCATGCAACCGCAAAATATAATCTCCCCACTCCTTAGAAAAATATATACATATGTACATAAAAAAATTCAGTCCCATCTAGCAGCTTCATCCATATATTTATCTAATCTATTCTTAAAACTACCCAGAGAGGAGGCTTCTATCACATGTCTAGCGAGCCTATTCCATTCATCTACCACACGATTTGTAAACCAATTCCTCCCAATCTCCTTCCTAAACCTATACTTATCAAGATTAAACCCATTGCTACGTGTCCTGTCATGTTCACTAAGTATAAGAACCTTACCCAGATCCCCTTTATTATATCCTTTTACCCATTTGCAGACTTCAATCAATTCCCCTGACTCTTCTCCTTTCCAATGTATGTAGATTTAGTTTTCTGAGCCTTTCACCATAACTTAAGTTCCTTAGCCCACCAATCATCTTTGTCATCCTTCTCTGCACAGACTCAAGCAAATCAATATCCTTCCTATAATATGGTGACCAAAATTGTACTGCATAGTCTAGATGAGGCCTAACTAGTGCCAGATACAGTTTTAGAATGACTTCAGCACTCTTATTGCTTACACTCCTCCTAATGAATCCCAATATCCTATTAGCTTTATTCTTAGCATTTAGGCATTGCTTTCTAGGACGAAGGTCTGAACTTACCAAAATACCCAAGTCCCTCTCACAATCGGTCCTCCCTAAAATTCTCCCATTTAATTTATAACTATTCAATGGATTATTTCTACCTATACTAAGTACACTACATTTGTCTATGTTAAACTTCATTTGCCATTTATCGGCCCAATTGGACAGAATGGTCAATTCCTCCTGCATTACAACAGCATCAGAATCAGCCCTAATGGCCCTACCATCAGCAAATTTACTCAGGTCACTACTTATACCTATGTCAAGATCATTAATATAAATTAAGAATAGCAAGGGACCCAAAACAGATCCTTGCAGAACTCCACTGCTAACACACCCCCACTCAGATTTAACTACATCTATACTAACTCTTTGCTGTCTGTCACCAAGCCATGACTGAATCCACCTAAATATACTGCCATCGATCCTGTGTGCTTTAACTTTGCTCAGAAGCCGTAAGTGTGGCACTCGATCAAAAGCCTTACTAAAGTCCAAGTATAAAATATCATAGTTTTCATCATTATCTGCTGCTTCATACACCTTACTATAAAAAGACAGCAAATTAGTCAGACAGGATTTACCCTTACTAAAGCCATGCTGTGATTCTTTTATCAACTTATGATTATCCAAGTGATCTCTAATTGTCCTTGCTATAATAGATTCCATCATTTTCCCTACCACTGATGTCAAACTTACTGGTCTGTAATTAGACATATTTGTTTTATCCCCTTTCTTAAATATAGGTATCACATTGGCTTTCTTCCATGCCACTGGCACAATGCCACTCTCCAATGATTTTCTAAAGATGCATGCTAGGGGCTCACTTAACACATCCTTACATTCTTTCAAAATTCTAGGAAAGACCTCATCAGGACCGGGTGCTTTACTACTTTTGATTTTATCAATTTCCTTTGTCACTATCTCCTTTGTGATCAAGATATCCTTCAATTTCTCTTCATCATTACCCCGAAAGATCATTGACAGCTCAGGTATATTTAGAGTATCCTTCTGTGTAAATACAGAGAGAAAAAAGTCATTTAGCATTCCAGCCATTGAGTCCCTATCACTCACTAATTCTCCATTGGAAACTATAAGTGGGCCTATTTTATCTCTATCCTTAGTTTTGTATAATTGATAAAAACTTTTAGGATCTTCCTTTGCTCTATTTGCCACTTTAATTTCATAATTTCTCCTTGCTACTCTAATTAACTTTTTAACATCTCTTGCTTGCTAGTTCATTATATCTCTGCCTTAAGTGATCCTCTCCATTTTTTATTTTCCTAAAATGCCCTTTTTAATGCCAATATAATGCTTAATTTTATCTGTCATCCATTTTGGGTCATTATTTTTAGTCCTAATCTCCTTATATGGAATGTTAATCATCTGACCTGTAATTAATTGCTCAATTATTCTTTCATACTCCTCTTGAATGGTAATCTCTTCCTCCTGGTGATTATTCTCTCCACTAACTGGTATCATTGAATCTATTCCTGAATTGATTTCATTGCCTGGTTTCTGTACAACTGCCTCCAGGTAAGTCCTGAGCCCATTATAATTTGCTCTTCTAAAGTCAGGAATTTTAACATTGTTCATGATACTATCAAAACCATTCCATTTCATCTTGAATCTAATTTCACAATGGTGACTAATACCCAAATTTCCTCCAATCTCAGTATCCTTAATAACTTCTTCCCTATTTGTCAGAACTAAATCCAGTATATTATTACCTCTAGTGGGTTCGTTAATAATCTACCTCAGAAAATTATCTTGGACAACATTCAAAAATTCCTCAGCCTCCTGATCACCCACAAGAGCTTCCCAGTCTATATTTCTGTAATTACAGGCCAGTCAGTTTAACAAGTATAATCTGTAAGATATTTGAGACAATGATAAGGGAGGAGATAATGGCACACATGAGAACCAATAGTTTATTTACTGACAAGCAATATGGCTTTATCTCAGGACGATCAACGGTGCTACAACTCATAAAGACTCTGGACAGATGGACTGAAATTATTGATGATGGACATGCAGTGGATGTAATATATTGTGATTTTATGAAGGCTTTCGATAGAGTTGCACATAGAAGACTATTCAGTAAAATTAGTAGTTATGGAATTGGAAAGGAGTACCAAGAATGGATTGCAGCATTCCTAACACAACGACAACAAAGAGTGGTGGTGAAGGGGGAAATGTCAAGATGGAAGCCAGTGACAAGTGGAGTGCCGCAGGGCACTGTTCTTGGACCATTGTTGTTTGTTTTGTTTATCAATGACCTCCCCAATAGTATAGTAAATGACAGCGAAGTATACCTGTATGCGGACGACACAAAGATATTTAGATGCATAAAAGATCAAGAGGATTGTCAAAAGCTGCAGCAGGATGTGCAGGAGGTATACTCATGGAGTGAAAAATGGCTGTTGAGTTTTCATCCAGATAAGTGTAGTTATATGAGAATAGGAAGAATGAATATTGAAGATCAAGGCTACCAAATGGAGAAGCAGCTGAAAAAGATTACTTCTGAGAAGGATGTGGGAGTAATAATCAATGATAAATTGAGTTGTGTAGATCACCTGGCAGAGAAAGTAAATAAAGCCAACAAATTAGTGGGAATAATCAGAAGGACCTTTGTTACATTGGATGCAACAATATTTAAAGCTTTGTTTGTAGCTTTAGTAAGACCGCATATAGAGTATGCTAATCAGGTATGGAGTCCTCACCTGGTTAAAGACATTGAGATGGTAGAGAACGTGCAACGAAGGCTACAAGGATGGTGCCGGAACTTAAAGGACTTAATTATGAAGAGAGAATAAGGAAGCTGAACCTACCAACACTGGCATACAGAAGAGCACAGGGAGACTTAATAGAGACCTACAAGATACTCACTGGAAAATATGATGGGGAATGTAGTCAAGGCATATTGAAACTTCGAGAAGAAAAGATCAGCAGGGGAAATTCACTGAAGCTTTTTAAGACAAGGTCACAGCTGGATATAAGGAAGTATGCTTTCCCGTGTAGGGTGATAAATAACTGGAATCAGTTGCCTGAGTGGGTGATTGCAGCAGCATCAGTCAACCAGTTTGAGGTCAGACTTGATAAATTTTGGTTTAATCAAGAATTGAAATACAATTACAAGGCAAAGATAATCCACCACACGCTGCTGCAGGTTGATAATATAGATATGGAGTCACAGGCATAAGCCTCTTCCATGAAGTCTTCTGTAAGTATTATACACACATGCTTACTTCTACATGCCCGTTCTATCTCCTGCCACAGAAGATTTGAAGCTTCCTTACTAAGATTTGGTGGTCTGTATAATAATCCTATGACAAGCTTGTTTTTACCTTCCTTTACATTTAGCCATAATGACTCTGTGTTATCATCTAATTTAATTGTACTGTTTACACAACACTGGAGATTATCTTTAATATAAATAATAACCCCTCCTCCTCTCTTCCTATTCCTATCTGTATGGAACATGTTAAAGCCCTCAATCTCAACCTCAGGTTTAAAGTGATTACCTACCAAATCAAGCCATGACTCTGTTATCGCAATTATATCAAAATTCTCTTATCTCGCTAACGCTCTTAAGAGATCTATCTTATTCCTTATACTCCAACCATTTGTGTAGTATATTTTTAAGGTTTTTTTTATTATTCCCATTTTCATTGCATCGTGCTTTTTTATTCCTAGTTATCTGCTCATTTCCTTGTGCATTAGTCCCCCTATAACGCATCAGTATGCCCTCCCCCCTAGCTATTCCTCTATCTCTGCATCCCTTCCATTTCCTACACCTGCCCTCTATTCCTGTTATTCCCTTACCTCTAACAGCTTCTAGTTTCCCACCCATAAGGACCAAATCACACTATCCAGCTCCCCCATAGAACCTCAACACCTGTCCGACTAAGATGGAGCCCATCCATCGCATACAAACTCCTATTCCCGTAAAACCCACCCGAGACATCTACAAACACCAATCCTAACTCCTCACACAGTCCTTTCACAAATTCATTCAAACCAATTGCACGCGACAACCATTCTACCCTCACATCCAATCTCGGAAGCACACCAGAAACAACACCTTTTACCCTGCTTTTACTCATCCTTTCAACTAACCTTTTATACTGCTCATGTAACTCACATGTACCCACCTTCTTTACATCATTCACTCCCACATGCGTAATCACAACTGCATCCCTCTCACAGCCAGAAACCAGCCTATCATACCTCTCACAAACATCCCTTACACCAGCACCCGGCAGACAAACTCTCATTCCCTTCCACTTGCTATCACTCAACTTCCTATCTAAATACCTAATCTGAGAGTCACCCATCACTAGCACCTCAGTCATTCTCCTATTCTGTCTTGGCCTAACATTACCCTCCCTCCGGCTCTCAGTCACACTACCACCCATCCTGCTTTCATCCACAATCACACCAGGCAAATCACTTTCACACTCTTCCTCTCTCACAACATTGAATCTGTTAGTCAACCTAACAGGTTCTATGTCCTTCCTTTTCAAATACCTAATCTGTCCTAACTTATCTATCCTATCCATTTTCACCCATCATTCATCATCACTCAAAACTTCCACACTGTTCCCAGTCCTAGCCCTATCTTCCACCCTCTTAGCACTAATCTCACCCTTCAATCGCACACTTGCATCTCTTCTCACCTCAAACACCAAATCATTCAACCTCTTACATTCCCCACTCAACCTCCTAACCTCCCCTTCCAGAAAACACACACGGCATTCAGTTACATTCACTCTCCTTTCAACTCCACATGCATCACACACCACATACACACTACTTTCAAACGGCATGCTCTCACCATCTATACAAACAGCCATACTCTCAGAAATTTACTAAGGAAAAAGTTAACACTCACCAAAAAAAATTCTTGCTCAGGATTGCTGCCAGTTATCTTCCCCAAAAGTATTAATCACTAATGTATTTATTACACAGTGATTGATGTATTAAATAAATAAAAGAAAAACTACATACCTAAATCAGTATTATATCCCAATCTTACAATGAGAATCAGGAGCTTCCTGTAAGACAAATTCCAGAACAAAGCCAGACAGCCAACTTTACTTATGATTATATACTGGGGGCTATGCCCCCCCAGCCCCCCCAATTAATTGAAACTCGTGATCGTAGGCCCCCCTCCCGTGATAAACCCCTCCACAAGCAGTCCCCTTGAATTTACTCCGAAAAGGTGAAACATATTAGAACAGGGACAAAATATTTTGCGTCCCATCATTCGTGCGGCCGATCTTTATATTTACTTAATTTTCTTGGGTCTTATTTTTTTAACCTTAGACCTCCCTCCGCTTTGTATCATATCCACTTGTACTTGATTAATTGGTAAATATGTAGATTAGCGACTCCAATGATGGGATGTACTATTCATCCGTGTTCCAAAATGATTCACGTTTTTTGAGTATATTTAAGGGGATACTTAAAGGATACTTAAAGAAGGGGTAGAAAGTATCTCAATAGCTCTGGACAAGTTATATACTAGGTCATTGGAATATGGAGAAATACCCGATGATTGGAAGAGAGCGAATGTAGTCCCCATTTTCAAGAAGGGTAGTAAAGAGGATCCAAATAACTTTAGACCGGTTAGCCTAACTCCTGTAGTCTGTAAAATTCTTGAGAAAATAGTTAAAAAAGGGATTTGCCAACATCTAGAGAGGGAGGGGTTAATCAGCGATGCTCAGCATGGGTTTAGATCAGGTAGATCATGTTTGACTAATTTACTAGACTTTCTGGAGTTCGTAACAAATCAAGTAGATAAGGGAGAGAATGTAGATATAATTTACCTAGATTTTAGTAAAGCATTTGATAAGGTACCACACAGGAGACTAGTTCATAAATTAAAAATGATTGGGATATGTGGGGGTGTTTCAAATTGGATAGCTGAGTGGCTGAAAGACAGGAAGCAAAGGGTAGTGCTAAATGGTGTAAAGTCAGAGTGGAGGGATGTTATCAGTGGGGTTCCTCAGGGATCAGTTCTCGGTCCATTATTATTTGTCATCTATATAAACGATCTTGGGGAGGCAGTTAATAATAAAGTGTCAATTTTTGCGGATGATACCAAATTAGCAGCTGTAGTTAAAGATATTGATGATAATTTTAAAGTGCAGGGGGATTAAATAAATTGTTATCCTGGGCACATAAGTGGCAAATGACTTTCAACCTTGATAAGTGCAAAGTTATTAACATGGGAAAAGATAATAGAGAATTTAACTATGAAATGGATGGGCATTGGCTGAGCTCAGTAGAGGATGAGAAAGATCTAGGAGTAGTAATAGATAAGTCATTAAGGTTTTCTAAGCAGTGTATTGAAGCAAGAAATAGGGCAAATAGAGTGCTGGGTTTTATTAAGAGAAATGTCAGTTACAAAAGTAAGGAGGTTATTCTTAAACTCTATAACTCTTATGTTAGGCCACATCTAGAGTACTGTATACAGGCATGGTCCCCACATTTTAGACACGATATTAACCTTCTTGAGTCAGTGCAACGGAGGGCAACAAAGATTATTCCTTCCCTGAGGCACCTTGAATATGAAGATAGACTGAGGGTATTAAATATGTTCTCGTTCGAAAGGAGGTGTGTGAGAGGGGATATGATTGAGCTGTTTAAAATTTTTTCCGGGATAGATAAATTGGATGTTAGCAAGTTTTTTGAGTTAGATGATGGAAATCGGACTAGAGGTCACCACTTGAAAATTAAAAAGCAAGGGTTTAGGTTGGATTTAAGAAAATATTTTTTCACCAATAGAGTGGTAGACTTCTGGAACAAATTGCCACAGAGGGTAGTAGGTAGTCCAAATCTAAATGTATTTAAGAGTAGGTTGGATGAGTTTATGGGAAGGGAAGGTTGTGATGGTTCCTAAGTTTTGTATATATTAATATTGTTTGTATATATCTATAGCTGCATGATTTAGTTCTTGACAAGCCTTGATTGGTGATACCCTTGTTTCTGGATGCAATCCTCTGGATGTAGTTTTCCTGGGAGTTTGGGTGCCTTGAAAAAGAGGCCGCTTGACTCGGATGACCTATGATGAGCCCTTGTGGCTTTTGTCATCCGTTATATTATATTGTGGGGGACTTTGATTTTGTCTTCCCCTGGTGATGGTGCTTTTTGTGGGCGGGTTTTGACGGAGGCGGATGACCTTTGATAGGCCCTTGTGGCTTTTGTCATCCGTGTAATTATGTTATGTTATGTTTATGTTATGGCTCGTGTGGGGGTAAACACAATGGGGGGACCACACTACGATGATCCTGTTTCATTAAATTGGGGGGGTCTGGGGGGCACAGACCCCAGTATATGATCCTAATTGTTTAAAGACTAATGTGCTAACGTTTACAGTGGTGAATGATTTAACCAAATCATGTCAGTGCCTTTAATCGGTTTGCGAATTATAATGGGGGTGGGGATGGGGTCTGATGTCAGTCAACTCAAACACGCATGATCTGACAAAATCCTATTGATGCATTATGTGGGTGGATTTGATGGATATGGATCACCTTTGATAGGCCCTTGTGGCTTTTGTCATCCGTGAAATTATGTTAATTTAATGTTACGGGGTGAACAAAAATATTTACCAAAAAAAACACTTTTTCGGCAGAGTCGCTAATCTACATATTTACCGATTATTTTTCACCTCATGTTATGGAGAGTGACCCTACCAGGTGAGTAATAAGACAGCTTGGAATGCTTTAGTTCATTGGCTGTTACAACATCATTCACCGGGATACAGCGCGAGCTGCAGGACTTCAAACTTAGTACCATACCAAGAGGACCAAATGAAGAGGGACACCAGGACTGGGAGCAGCGGTGGACTACCATGGCTGTGAGGACTACACCCTAAACTACCCCAAGTAAAACCAGGAAAGTAATATAACATAATTTCACAGATGACAAAAGCCACAAAGGACTATCAAAGGTCCTTTACTTATTGGATTAGAGAATATTGGGGCCAACATTCACACACGATGGCACGCTGTGAGGAAGTTTTATTTTTAAAAAATAAGTGTTTAAATAATAATATTATAAATTCATGAGGACCTAATTTAACGTTTTAACCATACTTTAATTAAACTGCTTTTACTGGCTGCTATTGGGTATCATTGATACAAAACGAAGGATCAACAATGCAACTCAGGATCACAGTCATTGAAGTTTTTTTTAATACTTTTGGCTTGAAATGTTTTCGATTAACGTTTAGGCTTTAAAAGAAAAGTCTCATTGATCATATCATAAGCTTAGTTGAATCTTATACTGAATTGGCCCAGAAATTGAAGAGATTGTAACTTTCTCTCCAATACTACAATCCCTTTCAATCCTGCTTCACGGAATAAGACCCTGCTTATGGCCAACAGTTTTAGGGAGATGGAGCAGATGCTGGATGTGTTGACGAAGACAGCTGGAGTGATGGGGTTGGGGATAAATAAGGGGAAGGGCAATTGTACGGGGGTTTTTTTAGAACAAAAGAGACACTCGATAGCATATGCGGAATAAAAGTTGTAAAAGAATTGAAATACTGGTAATACTTCATTTTAGGGCGCAGGACAAGGGGCACTGTTTTGGGGCTACAATTTAGGCCTTATGGCGCCAGACGTCATAGGGCGAAGCCTCTCATTTCGAAAGTAACTAAAAAGGTTAATATTTATCGGAAATAGCCTACAGTAGGCGGCGCTATCGTCTTTATTATTTCGAAAAACGTACAGAGCCGCTCGCAGGTTTATCAAAATAACAAAGACGATAGTGCCACCTAATTTAGGCTATTTCCGCCCCAAATTTAAATGTTTCGTTACTTCGCCCCCCCCCCCTGCATTTTTAAAAACTCGTAATATTCCTAATTCAAAAGGCTAACGTTAGCTTTGAATACAAAAGGCGATTGCGAAATGTCAGTAGCGATATCGTTGTTTTAAATTACCTAATACTATACTCACCTCTCGACAAAAGCTAAGCTATCTACACCTTTCACTATTATGCTCGAGTCGCGCTTCTTTTCCATACCTTTTTCAAATCTTCGCTTATAAAATGAGACCACGATCTATGGAAAAGTCTATTAAATTGACTGAGAAATTAACACAAGTCGTATTAAAGTCGAACAAATAGGGTGAAAATAATGGTTTAGTTTCACAAAAATAGGTAAACGAAACATACAAAATTTAATACATTAGTAATTCTAAAAAAAAATCAATTCATTACTAAATAATATAATTAAGTAGAAGGCAGGCATTTACTAAATAAAAAGAAGTATGGGAGCGCTCTTGAAGGTCGTCCCTAATTATGGGGGAACCTTGAAGGTAAGCGTGAGGACAACCCAAAAGCGTTGGAAGGAGGACGCTGGTTGCCAGCAATGGTGATAGATTACCGAGTTATCGCGTAATCTTTTGGAAGAACTCCGGTTGATACATATGCTCCGGTTGGTTTGCGTTGCCCTTCCTTATTTCCCACGAGAGTTATTTTTTGTTGATTGTTATGGGGTGCCCATAAGCCGAGGGGCAGGCTTATTCTAGCGATGGGGTCAAATAGCCAAGAGGATGGGGATAGATCACACCAGGGTAGAACACCGGTATTTCGGGACTTATGTAATCGCAAAGAATTGCGATTAACGAGGAGAATGCGCAACGGCTGTTTTCCCGATTAATAAGGCCTTGAAGCAGGAAGATTGAGGAACGTCAGGATATTGAAGTCACCAAAGTAAAAATAGAATTACTATTGAACTAGGTCTTATTGCACTTTACAAAAGTACTTTAATTAAGTTCTAAGTTATGACATAAATTAAGTTCGAGGTCAAGTGTGGGCAAAGTCTAAAGGAGGCCGGACGAATAGAGCCTTTAAGAGTTGCACCTTAATGTCTGCGTTATGTACACGACTATATACAAAGATAAATTACGCGATTCGGAGAGATCGGACTGAACGATTTATAACGCGATATATTGCTATATAAAACAGTAATCTAATTCCCCTCCTTGTTCTGGCTTCACACGGTTATATATTCAATTTAAGCAACGCCATACAAGCTCCTCGTTCAACTAAGCCACACCTCCCTCTTATGTACTGGCCTATTGATTTGTCGGTATTAACATATCTCGACCTTTGATTGGCTACTGCCGAACATATTGATAAGGAAGACACTCTGATTATTGGGTAAAATTCTCTGTGGGCGGTAGCATGTCGCCATGGAGACAGCTTCCTGACTTGGCTTGTATTTGTTTAACTGTGATAGCTATCAGGTTTATTCTGGATTCTGCCTTGATTATAATGTTTTCCTAAGATTGCCTCGACCAACTCTAATAGACATAACTGTGCTCCGTTTACTACCGTGTGTAGCGGTCTGCACCCCTAGAAGTGGAAATATTTAATCATAACGGTATATATATATTATGAATGCAATGTCCCGCAGGAAAAATGAAATGGTGTTTCCAAGTACTTTCGAACTTTATTAAGTTCCTTATCAAGGATAACTACAAGAAATAATATTATATTAGAGGTATATATACGAAAGAAAAGTATGAAAGACCTCCTCAAAAACAAGAAATCACAAATGAGGAAGACGGAAGGTAAAGATTCACATTAAGAATTACAAGAAGCAGGTAGTAACGTTAAACTGAGAAGACGGAAAGGGTAACAGATTGAAAGAAATGGAGATAGCCTAACGAGGGAGATTATAAGACACGAGGAGCGAAAAGTGGGGGAAATACAATGTACATAACAGAGCAGTGACAATTTAAAAAAAAAATAAAAAATTAGAACCACATAACTAAAGATTGTATATATAAAACTAAGAACAAAAGTTAGAACTAATTTATTTAAGTATTAATCTTTTAATTATCGCATCTATTTTATATAAGCCAGGGAAAGGTTAAAATTATCACATTGGCTTATAAAAGCACATTCAATGATATTCCTTTTTATAGGGTCATTGGAACGATAAATAAATTTTGCCGAGTTCCAGTTAATTAGATGGTTCTTATGTTACATGTGGACAAAGAAAGCACTGTTATTTTCCCTCTCTTCGGACATTATATTTATGTTGATTTATGCGAACAGAAAGTTGTACCAAACGATCGGGGCGTCAAAGATAGTAGGGAGAAGTTTTGTTTAAAAAAAACTCCAAATATAAGTTAGAAAGAACAGGTGAAAGTAAATATTTCCTCCAAAATTCGGATTAGCCATGGGTAATTGTCTTTCACCTGTCCTTTCTAACTTATATAGGGAGTTTTTTGAAACAAAACTTCCCCCTACTATCATTGACGCCCCGATCGTTTGGTACATGTATATTAATGATGTCATTTGCTTGTGGCCTAATTTCCAAAGATGTTAATGTTTTTCTTACCAGACTCAATTGTCTCGTCCCTTCAATTAAATTTACCCACGAGTTGGAAAATAATAGAACGCTTCCCTTTCTTGATCTTCTTATTCATAGAACTCATACAGGTTTTAAATACTCTATCTTTCGTATGCCTAATAATTCAAATTCTTATATTCATTTTTACTCTTCTCACAGGTCCTAAAGTTAAACGTTCTGTTTTTCTGTTATGTTTCTACGGGCATTACGAGTTGTGAGCTCGGAATATATGGATTTGGAATTTTCCAATATTTTTTA
Source organism: Ceratothoa steindachneri (assembly GCA_963969495.1). Classification (NCBI taxonomy): domain Eukaryota; kingdom Metazoa; phylum Arthropoda; class Malacostraca; order Isopoda; family Cymothoidae; genus Ceratothoa; species Ceratothoa steindachneri. Next base: position 3,849,134 of record OZ018331.1, on the reverse strand, counting down.
AAATTCGCCATAAGCTTTGTTACCCTTACCCGTTTCTTCAAAACTGTCTTTCTTCTGCTAAAAATACATTTTATTGAACTGTCCCTACTCTCCCTTTTAATAGTAATAACCTTTTAGTTCTACCATTTTCTCTTTGTTTTAGTGATCCTCTGCGTCTTTTGAATAACTTTAACATTTCTGTTGCTTTTAAATATGAGACGACCATTAAGAATTTATTAGTACGTAATAATTGTGATAGTTTTTTGGGGGGAGAGAGTATATTTAGTTGAGTGTTCTAGGTGATTAAGTAAATATTATGGACAAACAGGTAAACAACTTTCTGTTCGCATAAATCAACATAAATATAATGTCTGAAGAGTGAAAGATAACAGTGCTTTCTGTGTCCATATGTCAGATAAGGACCATCTAATTAACTGGAACTCGGCAAAATTTATTTATCGTTCCAATGACCCTATAAAAAGGAATATCATTGAATGGGCTTTTATAAGCCAATGTGATAATTTCAACCTTTTCCTGGCTTATATAAAATAGATGCTATAATTAAAAGATTAATACTTAAATAAATTAGTTCTGACTTTTGTTTTTAGTTTTTTTTTATATACAACCTTGTTATGTAGTCGCAAATTTTTTTTTTATTCGTCACTGCTCTGTTATGTACATTGTATTTTCCCAACTTTTCGCTCCTCGTGTCTTATAATCGCTTTTGTTAGGCTATCACCATTTCTTTTAATCTGATACCCTTTCCGTCTTCTCAGTTTGGCGTTACTACCTGCTTCTTGTAATTCTTAATGTGAATCTTTACCTTCCGTCTTCCTCATTTGTGATTTCTTGTTTTTGAGGCGGTCTTTCCTACTTTTCTTTCGTATATATACCTCTAATATAATATTATTTCTTGTAGTTATCCTTGATAAGGAACTTAATAAAGTTCGAAAGTACTTGGAAACACCATTTCATTTTTCCTCCGGGACATTGCATTCATTTGCTACCCTCACGGTATACTTTGTGGGTTTTATATATATATATATATATATATATATATATATATATATATATATATATATTTCCTCGCAGTAATATTTTTATTACCTTTTTTCGAAAAATCTGTGCAGGGAAGCGATTTGAACCAGGCACACTGAGGCAGCGAGCACTGCTTTGATCACAGTTAAAAGTATGCGTAGTGTACCAACGGCATACTTTTAACTGTGATCAAAGCGGTGCTCACTGCCTCAGTGTGCCTTGTTCGAATCGCTTCCCTGCACGGATTTTTCGAAAAAAGGTAATAAAAATATTACTGCGAGGAAAAATTATTCCGTTTTCTCTTTCAATGTGGTTTAATGGATTCATTTCCACCATTCTCTCGTGCTACTTTGAGATATATATATATATATATATATATATATATATATATATATATATATATATATATATATATATATATATATATATATATATATATATATATATATATATATTATTTCAACAAGGGTAGGTTACCATAACTTAAATCGTGTGATTTGTACGCGCGATCTCTCGAGCGTTTTCAAATAAAATCACATGCTCATTCATTCTCTTTGTTCGGCTCATCGGAATCAGGTCTGTAATATTGAAATTGTAATATTTAGCTAAATATGTCCCAAAAGAATCTCGTTTTTAATACCTGATTCTTTCTCTCATTTACAGACCCTCCCAACTCCGTTGTAATCTATTGTATAAAATCTATTTATTCAATCTATTTATACATATCAATCTATATTAATATTTACCCAATCCATTTAACTATATAATATATTTGCTCATATAAACTATAATTCCCCCTTTTAATCACAACTGTTCATTCCATAATATATATTTTTCGTATCTCCTTGTTTTAATACAGTATTCCCACGACGTTGCCGAATTAGGCCTCAGGAAATTTCGTCTGCAAATTCAGACTTCCAGTTAGCAATTATCTTCATTCCCTTGTATAACAAAAATATAGGTTTGGGGGTTTATTGTGACCAGAGCTATCTAGTGTATTGGCGCAATAACCACCTAACAACCCATACCATGTGACATTCTCGTAAACGGCGCTAACTTTATTTTTTTTTCTCTATCTCTCTCTCTCTCTCTGTACTTTATGTGTGTAGCGACTCTCGCGTGTGTCCTATTTTGGACGTACACGCCTGTCGCTACAGAAGAAAGGAAACAACAAATACAACGCCGTGATTGGCCGCATGCAAAGCTACAGTCTGACGCCATAAGGCCTAGATTGTAGCCCAAAATTTTAGCCTAGAAACAGTGCCTCCTATCGTGCGATCTTTATCTGAAGTATTACCGAAATACTTAGAGATAACTATAAATGACAACATGGAATGTTTCATTAAACATAAGATGGACAAACTGGAGTTGGCAAGAAGGATGGCTGGGGTTACATATCCTATGATAGCGAGGTTATGCAATAAACTCTCGATTGGTAAAACCTTTTGGAAGAGTGTCGTGTTGCCCAGTGTGTTGAGTGGTTCTGCGGGGGTGGGTTGGAAGGGGTGAGCCGGAGGAACTACAACGTATAGAGAATTTTTTTTGTAGGACAGCGCTTGGAGCTCTAGGATGTGCCCCTAATGTTATATTACATGGGGAGGTGTGAGCTTCGTCTGTGGTGGTGAGAGATATAAAAATGAAGTTTGGATTTGAACACAAAGAATACATTGCTGAAGAGTACACATGATGAGATTATTAACTGGGCTAATCGGAGAAAACTCAAGCCCAAATAACCAGGATTGATGTGGGTGAGGTATATGTTCTTGTCGAGGCTTATGATATGCAGAGATGGAAAAGTGAAAAGACGAACAAGGTTAGGATTAGACACTATGATGAATTCAAACTAGAGATAAAGGATGGAAATATCTGAATTAGAGGAAGAGATTTGTGGGTGAACCAGTTGCCTATGGTTTGTGTGATGGTGTGAGGAAGAGACCATGAAGCATTTCCTGCTGGTTTGTCCGAGTCTGGATTATTTGAGACAACAAAATGGTATGGTTGGAAGAAGGCTGAAGGAGCTGCTGCTGTATGGGCAGAGGAAGGAATCAGTGATAGAAGAGCATGAAATGGCATATAGAAATGCTTTGGGCGGTATAGCAATATCCTCTGGCATTCCTATAAAATATTACGTGTATCAATATTCCATTGCATCAATTTAAATATTATCATTACCTAATATCATTTTAACGTAATGTACCTTGTGCATAAATATTAGCATACTTTCCTTTCTTTAAAATCAATGTATATATATATATTCAAATTGTAACCAATCTCAACATAAACGGGAAACCAATTTTACTTTCAAAATGTATTCCCCCAAATCCCTTTAGTAAAAGATTTTCCCTCATACCAACACACACAAACGAACGAACGCCTTTAGCTGCCCGCTTTGAAGCAGTCACCCATTCATTCGGGCTCCCCTTTACTTCGAATTAAGGTCAGTTATAAATCCTCTCACACTCATTCTCTGCAAACTGCCATACGATAGTAGGTCCTAATTCTGGTTACTTCTCTCATTGCAGATCCCAATTCACAGTCTATCATTGTTACCTTACGCCACTTCACCTTACATTTTACTCGATACTTTTCATACATTTCATTACGTTACGTTATATTTCACTGCCTTTCCCACAAATCAACCATACTATCCTACACTTCCCATCCTTTTTACAAGTCAATTATACTTGTAATACCATCCTATAATCTCACCCTGTAATCCATATTTCAATTATATTTACGTTGTATTCCTTAACAATTCTCAATTTAATGATCTCATTCATTCGTATAATAGTAATTACCGCTCACTTGTTAATTCCTAATTCAATTTTTTTATTGTGCATTTGTTGATTTTATAAATATATATTTTGTTATCGTCCGTTTTCTTATAACCCTAGCCTTCGAAGTTTTTTCAAATTCAGTTCACGTCAGTTGTTAGGCCTAAATATTAGTAGACTACAATTCCATCCAATTCAACAAATTTATGGTAATGGTTTTCAAATAGCTATCTAGGCTGATTTACTAACTAAGATCAATCCCACTAATAACCAATACCAGAGGAGACGGATGATGATACCCTAATATTGTAAAGTCGATCACATCAAGTGGAAAGATCACAACGAGCATCCAGTGCCGATGTAAAGGCTATACTGGAATATTTCACAGTATCAGTACCTTCGCATCGGGATAAACAAACATAGCGGCAGCTGACATACAGGTTAAGCAAGTAAATACTCGCTGTGGCACTTGTGATAAACTTGTGCAGGGTACAGATAAGGCATTAGAGTGTGAGGTGTACATTGGATGGTTTCACATTAGATGCCAAAAGGTGAATGCAATTGTTCCTGGTACTGTTCATTTTGTAAACATGGAGTAATAGAGATTATGCTACAGGTAATTGCCATACAACAAGAACAGTTAGTATTGAAGACAGCCGTAGACAACCTAGTAGTGGACAATAAGAAGCATACTTGCAACGCTCATTGCAAGGTGGATAAGGATCAACAATGAAGCCTCACAAATGAGTGTCATATAAATCCTATGAAGTCTTGAGATTGGTATGCAAATAATCATGTATATGCAAAGTGTAGGGGGGTGGGGCATTGGTGGTGTCGCTGTGTATAATGGGTGACCTGTTTCAGGTCTATCCATCGAGTTTGCTCTGACTCCAAAGGTTTTCACGGAGATTCCGCTTCTAGTGTGGATTCCAGAAGGTGCCTCGGTTACCTCGGGATTAAATGAAAGGACTCGAAAGGAAAGCCACGATAAGTAGGCTTTTATTCTTGATTGATTAGGATCTACCTTATTCGGAGTAAGCGAAATAGATTGAGTCCTCTGCAGCCTTGTGTAAGTTTTACTAATGTTGGATAGCTGAGGCTAAAACAACAAGACTTAAGGACGAGGAATGGACTCGTGACGCTAATAATAATAAAATGACTTATTTTAATGCTTCTAATTATTAGAGTTCTTCTGACGTGCGGAAGTGAACTATGTTAGATTTTAATTTTATGTAAGTCTTTAAGATTTGTCGTGCAAAAATAGCAGTCTGTAGTGTGGACCTTGCCCTCTCCCCCCACCATGTAAACACCAAAAGAAAGAGACTTCTGTTCACCCTGATTCCAGCGTCTTAAGCTTTTGTAGCATTCCTTGCAGCAGATATGTGGTGCAAAACTTTTATCTTGATCCCCTAGCCTTACTCCCAAATATCCATGATACAAAGATTTAATTACAGTAGAGATTGTACATTGCTGCTCGGAAAAAGTCACTTTGCCGCAAACATAGCAAAATCTGTTGGAGCTATTCTTACATTTTCTGTTCATTTTTAACTCCACCACTATTATTATTATTATTATTATTATAATGCTAAGCAATTTCTAACCTGCAAAAATATAAACTTATTCACATAATTACTTAAAATGTACATAAAATTTACTGCGAATACAGTAGTGCAAAAACTATTGAAATTTTTATGTAATATAGGAAATGTATAAACTATAAGATTATTATCACCCCTGTATCGCAAAAACTGGACCTGATAGAGAAAAACGGATGCCAGATTCGGATTTAGGAGGTCAATTTTATTAAGAAACACTACAGAAAACCTAAGGTACATTTTTGACGCAGACCAGTGTAATATATATTTTGTTCGAGGCGAGAAGAATGAATTCGATACGTTCACACGGCAGAAAACATATGTACGCACACATACGCAGTAAAGTTAAGCAAAAGTGGTTCCTATAGCCACGATAGAAGGTCAGCTGTTCAAATAAGCCTAACAGCAGGTGCAGAGTCAAAACGATTCTAGCCGATTGTATTTGCTAACGAAAAACTGCAAAACGCAAAGTCGCATCTTTAGTATTTGTGGCAAAAACAAATATCTATCTCAATGGACACGAATTGTCACGGTGTGGAATAGGCTCCGCACAAACAGCATCAATGGATAATAATCGGTCACGCCTCTGTTTTCAACACAAATAAATACCGCCAAACTCAGATACTCTAGAGGAGAAAGGGATCAGAAGGAGTCAGAAATAGAAGCAGCCAGAAACACCTGGGGAGTCAGAGAGAGAGGTCATATAGTAATATGCCCAATTGAACACACTACACAGCCGTTTCGAATTCTTCTTACGCCAAAACCACCTTAGTTCTACGCCTATGAAATTCCTCTGTTTAGGATGCCCTTGCTACCGGTAATCCATATGGATCCTCTTACCCAGCCTATCTAATCTCAAGCCTCGATCAAGCCAAGTACTCTTTAATCCGAATCCTATCAAGTTCTCTGCCGCCTGAAATTAAAGGCCAGTGAATCCTCTACCACGATAACACAAAAATGTTCGGTGCCCTTATTTGACTTCGAGCCCTATAACTGGCTACCCATTTATTTACTTCGAGCACAGTTATATACTGATGGTATTGACAATTAATAGAAATATGTTGGACACTAATGTGAGGCTAGATAGCCTTCAGACCAGGGGTGGAGCTAGACACTCATCATCAGGGTCTTAGCCCATAAAATAATTCGTTATTACAAGGGTGATTTGGTACACCAAAAAAGTAAGAAATTATTTAACTTATTAGTGTGGTCAAAAAATAAATTTAATCTTGCCTTTACCTATCTTAAAGTTTAACCTGCCTATTTTCTTTATTATTAATACTTTATTAATATGTTCTAATTTTAATGTAGTAATGAATAACCACTAATGTTAAAATTCAGTCTTGGTGTCACCTATGATACTAAATGGAACAGAATTAAGTGCTGTATGCCAACTATGTATAAGATTAATTAAACATTTAATCATTATTTACAACTGTGAATAAAAAATAACAATATTTTAATTGGTGTATAGTAACCTAAAATACTAGAGAACAACATTAAAACAGAATAGGAGATGTAAGATGAAAATTCAAGATTTATTGCAAATGCAAGGATTTAATCCAGGACTGATCTGAGACTCATAGAACTTTCATCAGAATCAGAATTACAGAAAAAAATCATGTACTCAGTATTTAATAATCTGATACTGCGAACCAGGACCTAGGACTAACCCAGGACTAAACCAGGACCCATTCAAGACAAAATTAGATTGAAAACAGTTATAATCCAAGACTAAACAAGTCCTCATTCAGGACAGAATTGAATAAAAATCAGTTATAGCCCAGGACTAAACCAGGACAGAATTGGATCAAAACCAGTTATAACCCAGGCCTAAACCAAGCCTCATTCAGGACAGAATTAGATCAAAACCAGTTGTAACACAGGACTAAACCAGGGCTCATTCGGGACAGAATTAAATCAAAACCAGTTATAACCCAGGACTAAACCAAAACTCATTCAGGACAGAATTTTATCAAAGCCAGTTATAACCTAGGACTAAACCAGGCATCAATCAAGACAGTATTAGACCAAAACCAGTTATAACCCAGGACTAAACCAGGACTCACTCAGAACAGAATTAAATCAAAACCAATTATACCCACGACTAAACCAAGACTCATTCAGGACAGAATTAGATAAAAACCAGCAATAAATCAGTGGTTAGGAGGACAAAATCTTGAGATGAACATGAACTAAGCTAAAGCAGCACTGATTCAGTTCCGAAGTAAGGCAGAATAGAACGAAATAAGGTCTCAATCAAGATGTAAAAAGACCGCAGAAGAGTAGCTAAAGTAGCATGATGCTAAACCTAATGTGGCTCTAAATAAACATAAACTAAATAAGTAACTAACCAGAACAAAACTAATTAAGTGTAACCTGTATTTGTAGTTGGTCTAAAGAGTATTAGATCTCTAAGTCTGCACGATATCATAGAGCCTGCGCTTCACTGGGAATCTGCTTTTTCAGGGTGGCGATATGAGGTTGTGCTGGCATAGCTTTAGAGGTGCAAATCTATCAATTACTTTGTCTGGATTAATATCATTTAGGCACTGCTTTTCAATGGTCATTAATGCCAAATCGTTGAGCCTTTTTGTCTCATGGTTCTTCTCAACCATGTGTGGAGACGACGCAGGGCACTGAAGGACCGCTCTACGCTGCAACTTCTGACAGGAATGGTCAGTGCAGCTTTCAATACAGCATGTAAGGTTGGGAACATATCAACATCAAGCAATTTGAAGACTGTGGCCATGTCTTGGATTTCATCTTTCATCATTCTTCTCTACTGAAAATCTTTGGCAACAAGTTCTTCTGGCCTTAAGAATATGTTGTAGTGTTTTGCCAAAAGGTTGATTTCATCTTCTGTGATAAATGATTCTGACAGTGGGTTGCAAGCCTCAATACCTGATATAATTTGTTCCACAACCCCCGAAAAACGATTTGAGAGTTGCTCCAGCATTCTGTTAAGGCATGGATAAAAACTTGAACCTGAAATCAGCTGAGCCGGTTGCATTTGATGATGAGCCACAGCTGGACTCAACAACAACTCATCAAATTTCCTCTGCTTCTGCCTGGGTACAACAAGAATCTCAATGTTGCCTTCTTTACGCACATCCATGATTCTTTGGAACAGCTCTTCAGTAGCTGAATCTATGCGCATATCTGTTAATGTTTCAACAAATAACGTCTTGTACTGGACTGCCTTGCCTAAATCCAGCTTTTGCCCTTGCATGTACCGGTGCAGGCATTCAATTATGCTAAGAAGTTGTGAAAACAAAACGAACATGTAGACATACTTGGGATTGGAAAAAATTCGCAGATACATTGAAGTGGCCATCGCCCCAAGTCTGCCTAAAATGGCAGGCGAGTTTTTTAGAACAGCATTGGTGGATCTAATTTGGCATGCCCACTTTGTTGTCGACAGTTGGATAAGCTCAGATGGAAGTAACCCGAGGTATTTGAACTTTTGTGGTTCACCAAAGAAGTGTTGAAAAAGGTATATACATTCTCCAAAAGTTCAAAGAACGATGAAGCTGATGGTATGGCCTGCATGTGTGGCCAATGACAAGGTTCAGCTCATGGGCATAACACTGAATATACACTGCTTCACGGTGATGCTTTCTAAATAGGGCCTGTACACTCCCCCACGGCTCCACTCATGACGGATACCCCATCATACGACCGAGCGACACAAAACATGGAATCAAGGACGTGTTTCTGTAGGAGCTCCTCAATAGTATTTGTTATGCTCTGAGCATCAAACGTCAGGAGTTTTGCATAGGAAGCATTTTTTGACGTGGTTATCAGGTAATAAGTAAAGGATACAGACATCAAGAAGCTCTGTGTGCCCACCTCTTGCTTCATCAGCCATTACAGCATACATTCTTGTCACCTTAATCTCATCACATATGTTTGCAGTTATTTCCTTTGAAATGATGGTGATCATGTCATCCTGTGGAAAATGAGATGGGTACGTGGTATAACATGTGGAGGTGTAATTTTTCAAAAAAGGATAAAATTTCTTCAGCACTTTCATACGTTCAAGAAAATTGCCAGGGTTCTTGCTAGACTCATCTTCATTGTGTCCACGAAATGATATGCTTTGTTGGCTAAAATTCTGTGAAGGTACTGCCGCCTCTCTAAAATTTCAACTGCGCTTGCTGAATATAGTTGCTGAAGAACATCTCCTTGCGTCTGAGTCGTCTTGAAACATTTGCCAAAAGGCCATAGATGACACATGGCTGGCAGCCTTTTCATGCTCCTTGAAGGTATCCAAAGCCCTTTTCCAATTTTAAAACTCTAAACTACAGAGGGCATCCTTTTTGAACGAATGTTCTGCCTACTAAAGAGGCGACATGAAAATCAGAAAGAGGAATTCCTGGCTACATAGTATTCCAACCAATTCAACTGATGAAATCAGTTCTGATTAAAAGCTCTCTTTTTGCCCTCCAAACTAGCTAAGGGGATACTGTGGGAGGATAACTTGTCTTGGGACACTTTCTGATGTACCTAAATCACTGCCTAATGTGCCACTTTCTGCTTCTAGCTGTAAATCCTGTTCATCACTTGTGTCATTTTGAACTATTTCTGTTATCCCTGGATAATTTCCTGTCATTCCACCTGCTTCTGTTGGCTGTTATGCTGCTGTGTTTTGGAGTACTTTTTCTTTCCTGATTTCTCCTGAACTATCTGAATGATCAGAAGTAAATATTCATTCAGAATATTTCTTAACAGTCATTATTAAATATAAATGTAGTAAATAAAATAAATGAATAAAAACTCTTTAAAAATATCATACTCAACTCTAGTACATATGGCCTAAAATGTTAAAATCCTATCTGCTTTTTTACCTGGTTCTTGTTCCACTTCTGTGCTGTTCTCATTCTTGCTTCTGTCTCTGTCATCTCTTTCCCTTTGTGCTCTTTGTGTTAACACGCAAAGATCAACCAGAACCACATAAATAATTATTATTGTTCAAAAAGAGAAACTTGACCTGGTACACTATAGCATACGAGAAGTGCAGGCAAGCGGCTTAGAAGCTTCGTTAGAATGAGTCTTTTCTGGGACTCAGGATGGCCGAGTGGATTCGCTACTGGCTAACAGTTGTCCAGCGACACGGGAAGCTGTTATCAACTCGCCTACGATATTATTTTTTCTTTGCCCCTTTTCTTATTTCCCTATCTACAATGGTGCCCAGACCCGGGAGGGGGCGTTAGCCCTTGAATAACATTTCCAAAAGGGCTCTTTCCATTTCTTCAAAATTCGCTCCGCTTCTAGGACGAGGGTTGTATACCGTACGAGAAGTGCAGGCGAGCGGCTTAAAAGCTTCGTTTGAATTAGTCTTTTTTGAGACTCAGAATGGCCGAGTGGATTCGCCGCTGGCTAACAATGGTCCAGCGACTCAGGAAGCTGTTCACAACTCGCCTACGCTATTATTTTTTCTTTGCCCCTTTTCCTACTCTTCTCTATCTACAACACTGATATACTGTACACAAATATAAAGTTATTCGCACATTTGTACTCAGCTTTGTTTTGAAGTGAAAAAAGGTAAAACTGAATTTTACCTGTTTTACCTCGTAGGGATAATTAGAGCCACATTTGAATCTATGTATATTGTGGAGGATTGGAACCACAATATCTCCAGGTAAGCTAATTGCTGTCACCATTTCTATTAATACTAGATTTCTTGCACGAGTTAACATAAATTAACCTCAAACGTCATATGTTTAACTTCGAAATGAACTATACAAACTATGGTAAGTGTGCTTTAAAATGATCTAACATCAATTAGAACCCGGCCCCACTGTTTGATAACCACTATTCATTGACAACTCTTACGTTGGTGCTTACTCGAGAACCACTGATCTAAACCGGCTACTGCAACCTGCACCAGAGATTTAAATACTCAGATTTATAAGCTTCAAACCACTACTCCCTTGCAGAACTAGTGTTACCAAAAGTAACACACATGACTCACCCCTCCCTTTAAGACAATTGCCCCCAATGTATTAACTTTTACTAAATAAATTGCAGGGCTATTGAAGTTGTAGGGACTTTTGCAGTATACTGTATATTGTCAGCACCCAAACTCAATTTTTAATTAAGCTTCCCAGGTCAGATAAAAACGATTCACTGGCAGGCAAGTCTTGTCTTGACTATTTCTTACTTGTTTTTTGTTCCATCCCTGAGCTGTCCTCATTCTGGCTTCTGTTTCTCTAGCTGTACTAATATGCAGCCAGAACAACATAAATATTGTTAAATATTATGTTGTTTAATTTATGAAATAAAAAGTTCTTAAAGTTACATTAGTAAATTGTACTCCTTGTTTCAAATAGGCCCTATTTCTCCCATAACCCATATTAAGAGCTCACACTATTATCACTATAGTTCTCAACTATTTTCTTACCTGGTTCTTGTTCCATCTCTGTGCTTTCCTCATTCTGGCTTATGCCTCTCTCGCTGTCATCTCTCCCTCTCTGTACTAATATACAAACATTAGTCAGAACCACAAAATATTGGTAAATTGTATGTTGTTTAATTACAAAATTAAAAGTTCATAAGGTTACATTAATAAATTGTAATTCTTGTTTCAAATATGGCAGATTTCTTCCACGACCCATACTAAAAGTTCACAGTATTATCACTATTGTTCTCGACTATTTTCTTATCTGGCTCTTGTTCCCTATCTGTGCTGTACTCAGTTTGGCCTCTTTCTTTCTCTCTCTCTCTCTCTCTCTCTCTCTCTCTCTCTCTCTTTCTTTCTCTCTCTCTCTCTCTCTCTCTCTCTCTCTCTCTCTCTCTCTCTCTCTCTCCCCCTGGCGCGTAATTATTGACCGTTCCCAATGCCCGTTGACGGGTGCCTCTGGTAGCATCGGTCCGAGGTGACGGCCCTTTGTTCCCAGGTTGGTTGCCAGGCCAATAAAAAGCCTTGGGTCGAGTCTCTTGGTGGGGCGGGATATCCATTGAACGCTGCTCCGAGATCCTGGCCGTTGTGAAGGGAACTAGTAGGAGTTTAGTAAGGGGCGTGTTTCGTTGCTGTTCACCTGGTGACAAATCGATGGCCCCTTCAGGGACCGTCTGTGCTGCTTGGTTGGGAGCCACGGCACGCTGAGGCTTGACGACTCGGTCGGACGAACAGCAGCACATGGAGCGTGCCTTCTGAAAGATCCGAAACGTCTCCGATCGATAGGCGGGAGCGACTCACGCGGGGAGAACTCACCACCCCCCCTTTTTTACTATTGATTGGTCGCAAAGTTTTGAGAGAGAGAAAGTGTTCAGAATGACCGGCAAGAAAGGACCAGGAGCTCTAAAATACACGTGCGCAATATGCCACATAGATAAGTGGTGCGTGGACTTTCCGGAGGGGTGTTTTTCGAAATGCCACCCGGCCAGTTCCTGCACCGACTGTATTTTAAACGGCCAAATCAAGGAGCTAGAAGGAAACATGCAGGGTTTCCGAGGAAAGATCCAGGAAGTTGGAGGAAAAAATAAGCAGCCTCGAATTAGAACACGCCGGACTGATTCGCAGGCTTGAGGTGAGAATAGCAGAGCTAACGTCAAGCCCTGTACTAAACACTGCATCTGCAGTATTACCCCCAGAGCTAGGTCCGCATGCTATGGATAAACCCTCAAAGAAAAGGAAAAGGAAGGGAAAGAAACAGGAAGAAGAGAAAGTTGAAACAGAAGATAAAGTAGAAGCTGAAAAAGAGAAAGTTGAAGCAGAGGAAGAAAAGAGAAAAACAGAAGAGTATGTAACAAAGGAAGATAAGGGGGAAGAGACGAATAAGAAAAAGAAGAACAAGAAAAATAAGATAGAGAAGAAAGAGCGAACCAAGAGTTCGCTTCCGCAAGGAAAGCCTCAAACCTCTGCACGGAAATGTCCGAGGGTTACCCTCGTGGGCGACTCCCAAGCACAAGGTTTGCAGCCCCTGCTAGCGGCCCGCCTTCGCACTAGTGTGGAGGTATGCTGCCAGCCAGGACGGGGAAACCACCACATCAGGGTAGAGGCTGAGAAATCTCAGATCTCCGAGAATTCAGTCGTTGCCTTGATGGTGAGTGGGAATGACCTCTACCTCCGAGGAGGCAAAGTCGGCCCCAGCGAGAAAATTCTCAACACGGTCATGGGAGCCGTGGACGACTGTGGATTGAGAACTCGCAAACGGGTCGTTGTAGGGATGCTCCCAAGAAGAGGTCCTAGCCGGACAGCTCACTCTAGGAACGTGACCCTGAACCAGCGCCTGTCCGACCTCTGTACGGCGGAAGGGGTCTTCTTTCTGGACCCTTACCGCACCTTTTACGGTCGAAACGACCTTTACCAAAGGGACGGAGTGCACCTTTCATTCAAGGGAAAGGCTGTACTCTGTAACTTAATCTAGGATGTCGTAGAGCGGACGCAGAGGAGCGTCCGACCCAGAGTGAAGGCGGACATAAGACAGTATGCCCGTGTCACTCCTGGAACAACGTTCTTAGATGTGGCAAAGAGGGGTACTGCCACACAAAAGAAGCCGGGAAACGGAAGAGCGTAGGGAGTCCTACACTGGGGGACTCCTTCAAAGTTCTCCTGTTCAACGCGAGGTCAATCAGGAATAAGTTTCTTGAGCTCCGTGGCCTCGTAGCAACAGAGGAACCTGAGATGGTGGCCATAACGGAGACGTGGATTAAAACCTCAAGCCGAGATTTTGAAGGTGAATTCACGATTCCCGGTTACCAGCTCTTCCAGAAAGATAGGCCAGACAGAGAGGGTGGCGGTGTGATGTTGTATGTCAAGGATACTCTCAACTCGACGGATTGCAACATCGTATCCGACCATGAACTACTAGGTGTTGACCTAGAGATAGGTCCTGCCAAATACAGGACCCTGGTGCTTTACAGACCTCCTGCCCAACTCGTTGAAAAGGACAGAGATCTGTACCAGCTACTAGGAGAACTTGTCGAAGACAGAGTGTGTATCGTCATGGGTGATTTCAACACACAAGTTGACTGGGAAACCAGAGAACCCTGTGGCGAGAACGCACTACTCCTGGAGTTCACGAACAACGAGTTCCTCACTCAATGGGTGAGAGAGCCAACGAGAGGAGACAATATCCTCGACTTGGTTTTCACCTCTGAGGATGACATCGTTGAGGACCTCTCTGTTTGCGAAGAGCTCGGTGGCAGTGACCACCGAATAATTAGATTCGTAGTCAAAGTCACCAAGGCAGAGCCTGCAACTAGTAAATCGAGGAAACTCGATTTGAGAAGAGCAGACTTTGCAGGTCTACGCGCGGGACTGACTGACGCGAGGCTAGAAGAGTGCGAGGCTGTTGAAGACTCTTGGAACAGTTTCAAAACCACATTCATGAGTCTTCAATCGCGTTTCATCCCTCTGAAATGCCCCCGTCGGTCCTCTGTTCAACCAAAGTGGTTTAATCGAGAAATCGGGCAACTGCTTAGGGAGAAGAGGAATGTGTACCGGCAATCGAAGATCTCGGGTGACTTTGACGAATTCCGGAGGCTATCCAGAAGAGTGAAGTCCAGCATACGGGCGGCTAAGCGGTCTGAGGAACTCCGAGTGGCGAGACTCTGTAAAGAGAATCCCAAGGAGTTTTTTGGATATGTGAACAGCCGTAAACCAATCCGTCGAACGATTGGCCCTTTGAGGAATGAGGAAGGGACATTAAAGCATTCAGATGCAGAAAATGCTAACCTCCTCAACGACTACTTCTCTTCAGTGTTTACTGAAGAGTGTGGTCCCATTCCCCAGCCGACGGATTCCTACTCGGGGGAAAAGCTGGAGGCAATGGACTTCACTGAAGGAGAAATAAAGAAAAAGATCGCTGACCTAAAGACGAATAAGTCCCCTGGACCGGACGGGTTTCTATCCAAGGTGTTGAAGGAAGTGTGCGATGAAGTATCACGACATCTGTGCGCTATCTTTAACATGTCAATCCGGACCAAATGCGTTCCTAGAGACTGGCGTGAGGCGGAGGTGACTCCGATCTTCAAGAAAGGAGACCGTAACCAACCGTCGAACTACCGACCAATCAGTCTGACTTCGATAGTCGGTAAACTCATGGAAAGCATCATGGTGGACAAAGTGACGTCGTATTTAGAGTCAAACCTGCTACTGAGGAGTTCCCAGCACGGCTTCCGAAGGCAACGGTCATGCCTGACGAACCTTGTAGAATTCTTCCACTTCGTTTTCAGCGAGCACGATCGGGACAAGGCGGTGGATGTGGTCTACCTAGACTTTCAGAAAGCCTTTGATAAGGTACCACACCGCCGCCTTCTCCGGAAAGTGCGAGCGCTTGGCATAGACGGAAAGGTAGCCGGCTGGATCGAGAACTGGCTAAGTGGCAGACGGCAACGGGTGGTGGTCAATGGACAGTCTTCTGAGTGGGTGCCCGTTACTAGCGGGGTGCCTCAAGGTTCTGTCCTGGGACCACTACTATTCATCATCTACGTCAACGACATGGACGGTGACATGGTTGCGAAGATTTCCAAATTTGCCGACGATACCAAGCTTGGTATGAACGTTGCAAAGGATGGAAATACTGCCCGCCTGCAGGAAGATCTTGGGAAGATTGGGGAGTGGTCGGACACGTGGCAAATGCCTTTTAACGTGGGCAAATGCAAAGTGATGCATATCGGCCACAGAAACCCCCAATCCCAGTATATCCTTAAGGGCACTGCTATTGAATCGAGTGACACTGAGAAGGACTTGGGTGTAACAATCACTAGTGACCTCAAGTTCTCGAAACAGTGCATTGAGGCGGAGAAAAAGGCCCAAAGGATGCTAGGCTATATTAAGCGCCAGTTTAGTTATCGGAACCAGGAGATTGTACTGTGCCTGTACAACTCACTTGTCCGACCGCACCTGGAGTATGCCGTACAATTTTGGAGTCCTTCATTGCGAAAGGACATCGCGAGATTGGAACGCGTACAAGCCAGGGCAACCAAGCTGATTCCCTCTATCCGACATAAAAGTTATGAGGATAGACTAAGGGAGTTAGATCTGTTCTCACTGGAAACCCGTAGACTGCGTGGTCAGCTCATCGAAGTTTTCAAAATACTTCGAGGGTTCGACAATGTTGACTACCGGGATATTTTCACACTGAGTGAGAACAGAACGCGCAATCACGGCTTCAAACTTGAACTGAAGCGTTACAACCGCAATCTGTGTGGAAACTTTTTCACCTACAGTATCTGCGGTAAGTGGAACGCACTTCCAGTGGAAGTTGTCAACAGTGAATCTGTTGACCAGTTCAAGTCAAGACTAGACAAAGTCTTGAAAAGTGGCCGTTTATGGACGCAAAACAATTGAGCAGCCATGTGCCCGCTCAATTGCTAGTCCAAAGGTACCCTCTTTGAATGGACCGTAAGGTCTCCTAGGGTACTTACTTTCCTTGTTACTCCTTGTTACTCTCTCTCTCTCTCTCTCTCTCTCTCTCTCTCTCTCTCTCTCTCTCTCTCTTCAGGTTTATGTAAGTGGTTTTCATATTCATTTCATTTAATTACTATTCAATGCAAATTTCCTTCAGGTACTGTCTTCTTACACCTGCAAGGTACTTTTCCCAAATTATTTCATGTACGGCTTTTGCCGGAGGGAGTGGAGGGTGGGGAGAGCCTAAAACTTTTCTATCCTTTACTTCTACTATTCTATGTGTAAGTGGCAGTAGATTTAAGGCCAGATCACCTTAGTCTGGGCCGTAAGGCCCGTGTGATCTGTGTATCTATGTAACTCTATGTAACTCTCTCTCTCTCTCTCTCTCTCTCTCTCTCTCTCTCTCTCTCTCTGTCATCTATCCTTCTTTGTGCTACATCTATACATCCAGCAAAGCAATTATTATAATATGATATCAACGTGAAATTGTCTTTAGTTGTTCTCTCTCACCTGAGTTGTTTTCTTGTCTTTTTTGAAAAAAGATCCTGATGTCCATGGTTGGCAATAACTAAAAAAAATTTTTTATTTTTAAGTTACTCAATAAAGCAAGATTGGAAGTAATTACAATAGGTTTATGGAAACTTGTTGGGCTTAGCCTATTACTGTATTTATTTTCCATAAACAAATGAAAATTAGACTACTCAAGGACGTAATAAAACCTAGTGGCACCCTATTATCACCTTCTTTCACTAAAACAAATGTATTTATCTAGTTAAAACTGTCACATCTGTGCTCACTGCATAACAAGATCAACTACCGGCATCAGGAATGCTAACGAGGGTTAGAAAAAGTTACCAGGCAAAAGTAATAAATTGGGGACACGTTGTCATCGTTCGTGACAGATTGATGTTTACACGTAACCTGTGACCACTACCTACCAGTATAAACGTTAGATTTGAGAATCTGCTGAGCACTCCTCTGCCCCTCTCGCTGAATGAACACGGCGTGAACTACTGTTCATCGATCTCCTGTCTATTGAGATGCTCAAATCAGACATACACAGAAACGCGCGCGCGCGGCTTTGGTCAGACTGACAGACAAACTCGAGACAGGCTTGGACCATACCAAGTTCAGGGGTAGTTACGGCATGCGAACGTGCTGTTTTTGTTACGTTATGCACATATTGTATTTGATGAGAGTGCTTTTCCAGCCTGCATAAAGATTGAAAAAAAAAAAATCAATAACAAATTATCCGGGGCTTTTAAAAAAACATTCCAGGCTTAAGCCCCTAAAGCCCCCCCTAGCTCTGCCACTGATTCAGACGTCCCTGGAGGCAAGGTTAAAGGCAATAAAAGATGGTCAAACAAAACTGGCAAAAGCAATCATAACTGCCCAAGCACGAACCAACCTATCCACAGTAAAAACCGTGATACAGGAGCAAATCCAAAACAGCAAAGCCGTGGTATCGACAGTAGGTACCAGAACTTTGAGGAGGGGTTTATCTGAGCTTAAACAAATTGAACAAAGGAAACTCAATCTTATATTGTCTAATTTATCAGAACAGGCTATCCCAGAGGATGAGATCGAACAGGTTATTGAGATGCTCAAATCAGAATTTAAGCTGTTAGTAAAGGTGACAACGGCAACCAGGATAGGTAAGGGAAATCAAGAAAAAGCGAGGCTGCTCAAAGTTAGTATAGATACTTAGGCGAAAAAAAGCAGTTATTGGCCAAGGATATGACTTGAGGCACAGCATATATAAAATCTTCAGTAAAATCTACATACGCCGTGATCTCACCAAGAGGCAAATGGAACTGGCAAAAACCAAGCGTCTAACACAGCCACAGAAAAAATGGATAATAAAGAGAGGCGAGTTGGTGAAGGTACAGCAGGATTAAAAAATTTTATGAGCTCATCTGGCACTGCCTACTTGGGCATTAGTCGCCGTATTAAAATCCTGCCTAGTACTAGGCTACTTTAAAATCAGATTCAAAAACACAAACAAAACAAACCCAACACTAAAAATTGAAAAAAAGGTAAATAGGAACGAGAAGGAAGCATGCTCCTGCGTCGGGGAAAGGTCCGCACGGCGCAGGAACGTGTGATTTATAAGGAAAAAAAAAACAAAACAAAAAACTGGTTAAATAGAAGGGAGAAGGCCGGCCTCCCCACACAAGTCTACGAGTCCACCAGTCAAATAGCAATCCTGCCCATCACGGTAACGGGACAGGTAACGTGCGCGAAAATTGCCCAGACTGCGACATTCAACAACAATGTGCCGAACAGTCTGGGGGACAACGCAGTTTTCACAGTAGGGCACTGGTGAGCGCTCCATCAAATGGCAGTGCGTCCCGCGAGTGTGCCCAATTCGGAGACGACAGAAAGCAACCTGAAGCCTTCGCGGAATTAGGGGGTAGGTCCATCGGAACAGTCGCGGCGCAATGGCACGCAACTTTAAGTTCCCTTCGAACGTCTCCCATCTTCTTTGTTAAGCAGCCCGAATAGCTGCCCGTATTCCTGTCATGTACTCGGTGTGAGGAAGATCAAAACGGTGGTCCGGTCGCAGAGTCCTCGCGGACTCTTTGGCGCCCTCATCGGCGCGCTAATTCCCCGCAATTTCTACATGTCCAGGAACACAGCAGAAGATAATCTTGACATCCGCCCGGCTCGCCAAAACCGTGGCGTCACGGATATCGCGAACTAGAGGATGCGGAGATTCCAATGCCCCGAGAGCACTCAGGGCGCTTTGTGAGTCACTATGGATCACAATCCGGTCTCCGAACTGGGCACGTCGCTTAATCTCCCGTACCGAGTGGTGTATTGCCACTAGCTCGGCCGTGAAGACAGACACAGCGCCTAGCAGAACCCCGCTGACTTCAAACAGAGGAGATACGGCGTGGAAGCCGAACCTCTCTTGGAACTTAGAGCCATCCGTTTATACTGGCACGGTTCCAGCGTGACACGAGGTGTGCTCCAAAAAGATCGAACGCAATACTCCGGGCACTGTACAAACTTTGGGAGTAGAGGCGTGGCGACAAATAGCCAAATGTAGTACCCTCTAGGGTGGCGTTCTGGGCAGAACAAGGGGCGCTACCGGCTCGAGAGCGATACTTAGCTCTCAAAAGGGTTTCCTGGCCCTAAACCCAAAGGGCTTATGGTATGACTAACGTCTCTCGGAGGCATAGACACCGTGGAGATCAGCTGCACGTGCAGTGAGAGCTGTTGGCGAATGAGGGAGGCGCCGGGCTCACGCGTAGAGGCGAATGATGCACTGCACACGGCGTTGAGCGAGTAGCATCTCCTTAGCATCGATCAACAGGCTCTTAATGGGGGAAGTGCGAAAGGCACCGGTCGCAAGGCGAAGGCAGATGTGGTGGATCGAGTCCACGTTCCGCAATACACGCTCGGCTGCTGATGCATTAACCCCGCATCCGTAGTCAAGCTTCGAACGAACAAAGGATCGATAATAAAGTAGCCCTATCAGCGCCCCAAGCTCTAAACGTCACGGAGCTGCGAATATGAGCATCGCAGGTGAGGCGTCGGTCAAATACAAGACCAATGAAAGGGTGCGACTCAACCACATCTAGGCGCACCCCATTAAGAAACAAATCTGGGTCGGGGTTGAGCCGTGGATGGCGGCAGAAGTGCATCACCTTAGTCCCGGCCAAGGAAAACCGAAACCTGTGCGCTACGTCATAGCGAAAGACGCGGTTCAATGCCTGTTGGAGTCGACGCTCCAGAGTTGGCATCTGGGCCGCGCCAAAAGAGATCTTAGGCTTGTCCACGTAGAGCGTAGTGAAAACATCTTCCGGCAGCACCGAGGTGATGACGTTGATGCTCAGGGCAAAAAGTGTGACACTGAGGACACCCTCTTCCTGCCCCATTGGGGCGGAGAGGGCCCACTCCACCCATACACGGAATCGACGATCTCGCAAAAATTCAGATATAAACATTAGGAGGAGTCCCCTCGCCCCCATCGTGAGGAGAGTTTCCTTGATACCGTATTGCCATGCGGTATCATGGGCCTTCTCCAGATCGAAAAACACGGTGGCGTATCTAACATTTACCAATTTCTCCAACTGCACACGTGGGAGGTTAAAGATTGGGCAGAAACGAGCCGAGGTAGAGTGATCTCTACCCAGTTTGCGAAGGGCGAGCACAGTAGCGATTTGCCAGGAATCTGAGAGGACCCCCTCCACCCAGATCCTGTTCAACAAATCTAAGAGAAAGGCCATGCCTCGCTCACCCAAGTATCGAAGCATGGCATATGGGACATCGACCGGATCATGGGCGATGTTCGCGCACGAAGCAAGAGCGGAACGCTACTCACTTAGAGTAAACCTGCCGTTGAAGGGCTTTCCGCCTCTATAGGTAAAGTCTAGTCGGCGGCCTTCCTCGACTTTACGATGCGAATTGAATGCTGGCAAAGCAGCATCGTGGATAGAGAATTCGGAGAAAGCGGTCGCGAAGGATTCCGCCACGGATGCGGGGTCCGAGATTGCGGTCCCATTCTCCTGGAGAACGGGAGGGGAGTCTTGCGAGAACTTGCCCCGAATCCTTTTGACTTGTCTTTCCTGTTAAGTGAAGATACGTATGCTCGCTCTGAAGAGCGGTTGGGTGCTTCGAAATATACCGGAACCTAGCCCTAGCCCGCCAAAATTCACCAACAGTTAAATCGTTCGGGCGGCGCTTATAAGCATGTAAGCATAACGCTTCCGTTTGAGGTCCGTTTCACACTAGGCTGGCCACCACGGGAGTGGTCGGCATGCAAACGCACAGAAGTTCTCGGAATGGTAGTCAGGCCTGCGGCGATGAGGTTGCCGGAGAAGAATTCAACGGCCTAATATACCGACCTAAACTCCTCGACTGAGATAGAGAATTCAGTCATTTCCTGAAATGCAGGCCACCGCGCCCGCGCCAATCTCAACCGAGGTGGGCTCTCAGGCAGCAGTTTTCCTGAAAAAGATATTTGAATGGGAAAGTGATCACTACCATGGAGGTCATCGACCACTCTACAATCAAAACCAGGCTGTTCAACCGAAGGGCACAAAGATAGATCAAGGCAAGAAAATGAAGCGGTTCTTGGGCAGTGATGTGTAAACTCATCCACATTTACGTCACCAATCTCATGCTTTTCCATCAGATTGTCAAGGACTTGTCCCTTGAGATTTATTGAGTAATCTCCCCAGAGAGGATGTCTGCCGTTTAGATCTCCAAGCAAGAGAAAGGGCCTCATTAACCTTGCCACAACGCGTCGGAAGTCCCCCGCGTCGAAGTCAGCTGGCGGTGGAATGTACGCAGAAATAATAGTATACCTCTTATCCAGGTGAAACTGCACAGCCACTGCCTGAAAGGAGGTATCTAAAGTGAAAAGAAGAACGGAAACATCATGCCAGGTGTAAACCGCGCATCCCCCAGCTCAGCCCCCATCTCATGTTGGCGAGGTCGCAAAACCCTTATACCCCGGGAAGGCGGGCAGGGGGCATGCGTCTAGCGTGGTCTCTTGCAGAAAAATAGCTAACCAGGAACGCGACGAGACGAGCCTCCGCAACTCCTCCCAGTTGATCTGGAGTCCTTGGCAATTCCATTGAAGGAATATGCCATCCAAGCCTAGCTGGAGGAGACGCGTTGGCTATCTTCGAAGAGAAGACTCCCACGGGATTGGCCGTACGCTTCCTGCAGGCAAAACCCGGGGCGCTGTTGGCCGGACAACGCGCTGAAGGCGTTGAGCCTTCGTGGACTTATTGGGGGCGGTTGGGCTTGCGATGCAATTCTTTTCCTTCTTCTGCTTCGAAACCTTAGGCCGGCGTTGCGGCTTCGGAGGCGGGGGGCCCTCTTTTCGAGGATCGACCGTCTCCGAGCTACTCAGCCCACCACAGAGCGTGGGCGAAGGAGCCGAAGCTCCTTTCTTGCTGTCCTCCTTTCGGGGGACAGCTTTAGGAACCCCGGAAGATCGCCTGGCGACAAACTTCAGCGGTGTTGCCTCCTGTCTGTTTAACGACTCGGTGGAAATGCGTGGCCGTTTCGCCTTACGGGAAACGGTCACGCTAGGGAAAGGAGGGTGGGGGAGCCCTGGTTTTAGCCGGAGTTGGATGTGAATCCTTTGCGTCGCCAGCTTTACCAAATGAGTGCCTAAGTTGAGTAGAACCCGCAGAAGGGCTCCGAATAGGCGCGGAAACAACCGTGCTCGTTGGCCTGGATGGGCCAGAAGCAGAGGGTGCCTTTCTAACTATTGAGACATATGACGTCCCAGGCAGAGCCGGGTGCGCCAGGACCAAGTCCTTAGCCTCGCGGAATGAGAGTCGATCCTGGGCCTGAACGGCCAGGATTTCTTTCTCAAGGAGATATGCACCACATTGCTTCAAATAATTGGGGTGCGGCTCTCTGCAATTGACACACTTGGTCACACACGATTTGGACTTATCGTGTGCGGCCTTGGAGCAATTTACACATACTTTGGGTGACCCCGACTTTGCAGGTCTACGTGAGCAATTCGTATGGCCGAAGCGGTGACAATAATAGGACCTCCGCGGAAGTGGCACAAATGCCTTCACGCAGTAGCGGTTCCAACTAGCACGCACCGACTCAGGGAGCTTGTCACAGTCGAACGTGACGAAGAGTATAGGGGGGGACTCGAGGCCCCTCCCTGTCTCATCACACGTTCAACCTTGACCACCCCATGGTCGGCCAGCTCTAAGATGATTTCCTCTATGGATTAGTCAACGAGTTCCCTAGCATAAACTACTCCTTTCACAAGGTTCATGGTAGAGTGCGGCATCACACTCTCCTGGGTGCCATCAAGTGTCTGAAGAGCACTTATCTTGACCGCCTCGGAGGGATCCGCAGCATTCGCCAGAAAGCTCCCGTCCAAGAAACGGGTCACCTTCGGCTCTCTACCAATAACTCCAGCTAAAGCTCTCTTCTGCTGGATCATGTTGCCCTTGGCCAACACGCTGCTATCAGTGGAACGAATAACGAGGAGGCGTTTGAAGCCAGTGGGCTCGAAAACACCAGGTAACTTCTGAATGAGGGGCCTCGATGTTATTGAGGCTCTGCCCTGTGCACTTTTATTCTTAGTCGGGGGCTCCGCACCCGGTGGAGTAGAGGGGCCGGATGTGCTGATCTTTGCTTGGTCGCCTACCAAAGTGCAGCAGACCCATTCGTCCCCGCAGCCCCCACAGCCCCGCGGATGGAGAGATGCCCCGAGTCTTTTTAGTCTTATTTTCTTCTTTTTAGGAGAGGAGGGCGGGGAATGAACCCGCTTTTCACCTCCGCTGGCAGAAGTCCCTAGGCCAGATTGACCTGCCTCAGCCAGGTCCTTTCCCGAAATGGAGAAGGTCCTGCTGGTCGCATGGGTACCGGTTGGAGGAAATCCCTCCCCTCCTTGTAATGCCTCGGAGACCCCAGCCGTTTGAGGAAGACCTTGCATAGGGGCGGATTCGGGTTCAGTGCTTGGCGCTGAGCCCGGAATCCTTCCCATGGAAGGCTCTACCGTCTGAGGCTGGGTTTCCTCAAGGACCATGTCTATCACAGGAGGGGCTTTCAGTTGGCCATCCCCTCCCAGGACATCGCAGGTTCCCTTGGCAGCGTCACCAGTCTTGTGTGGGGAGGCACAGACCTTGACCCCGGCAAGGTTTAATATTCTTGCCAGCGGGTCTTTTGAGGGAAGCGACCGAAGGGGCCCGGTCTTTTCTCTTCCCTCTAAGGGGGTTTGCCCTACCGAGCCGCTTCGATGGGGAGCGGTTGGCTATGGGCTGCCTTCTGGCTTTCTTGGTAGTCGCTTGGAAAGAAAAGTAGAGACTGCCGCTGGAAGCAGGGAGGTGCCCGAAAGCCCCCTTAGAGAAGGGAGTGAGGGGGATTCCAATACACCCGTAGGCGTAGGAGAGGAGTAAGCCTCCTCTCCGGGTAAAGAAATATGGAGGGTCCCCTGTGAAAGCACACGGGAAGGGGGGGAGGACCTCCATGGTGTTCATTCATAGGCATGGTGACCCTGTATTTTCTACGGGATGCAATCGCTAAACACCTCTCGCAGTTGTCCGCACTGCAAGATGTCCTTACAGGCCTGGCAGACCCAGGTGCCGCCATTTAGGATACCCCTCCCGCCTGGTGGCCTGGCAGTCCATCGGCATGGTGGCTCCACCTTAGACATGGCGTAAAACTGAGTGTGAAGGGGAAAGGAAAAGGGATGTGAGGAAGGTATGGGTGGGGATGAAGCAAGTTGTTGAAAAAACCCATCCCAACTGGAGCTCAGGGGTTAGGGACGTTGTCATCTTCCCCATCAGCCCCGATCTGGCTTAGAAAAAGTTTAGCATCTACCCTGTAAAATTAGAGGCTGACCAGAGAAAGTTGTGGGAGAGGTTGTATGAAAACCGATGGAGTAGGGGAGAAATACAGGCTATCTGAAGGAAGGAAGAGAGGCTAAGCTGGGGCCGGACGGAGCGCTGGATTCCGCCATCACGGCTGCGAGGATGGCAAATCGCCGTGCCCCTTACGGGGTAGCTGTGGTCGAAGTTAATATATGTTTGAACGTTCTTATGTTCTCGTGATAGAGGATTCAATGACTTTTAAATTGGGGCGTCGGAGACCTTGATAGGCTTCGGAGTAGAGAGGACTTCGCTCGACCGAGTCTTGTGATTAGGTAGACTGCCGGACAACCGGTAGCAAGGGACTCCGAACTGGAGGAATTTCGGACTCTTTTAGGACGTAGAACTATGGTAGCTTCTGCCTAAGGGGAATTGGAAACGGGAGTGTAGTGTGTTCAAGCGGGCCTATTACTATATGACGTCTCTCTGACTCCCCGACTCTTTCTGGCTGCTTCTGTTTCCGATTCCTTCTGATCCCTTTCCCCCCTAGAGTATTTGAGTTTGGCGGTATATATTTGTGTTGGAAACAGTAGGCGTGGCCTATTATTATGCAATGATGTTTTTTGGGCGAAACCTATGTGGTAATCGGATTAGGTAATAGGTAGTCTACTGATAACAAATTGCAGGATTCAATAGGAATAAGGAAATGATAATTTATAGCTTAATTTGCATCTATGAACTTGAGTACAAAAAATAAGGAATGTAAATATATATATATATATATATATATATATATATATATATATATATATATATATATATATATATATATATATATATATATACGAGTGGCGGTCAATAAGTTTTGCAATTCGGATATAAGGAAACGAGATATGAGGAAAACTGTTTTATTATTTTTCAATATAACTACCCTGGACTTCAATGCACATGCGCCACTTGTCCCTGAGGCTTCGAATTCCCGACAACCAGAAATCTCTCGACTGCTGCTCAATCCACTCCTGGACCACGAGCTGGACATCTTCATCGTCCCCAAACCGGCTTCCACGTAGTGCAGCCTTGAGCTGGCGGAATAAAAAGTAGTCGCTAGGGGCCAGATCTGGACTGTAGGGGAAATGGTTGAGCTCCTCGAATCTGCACTCGCGCAGAACAGCTTGTGAAACTCTGGCCGTGTGGACTTTGATGACGTTTAAGTCGATCATGGAGCGTGAGGTTTCTAGGGACCCAACGGGCAGATACCTTGATCATGGCCAAATTGTCGTGGATGAGTTTGATAACACTTCCATGTGATATTCCAAGTTCTCGCTCGATTTCTTCGACCTTCATCGGTCGATTTTCGAGGATTCTCCTCTCCACACAGGCCCTATTGTCCTTGTTGGTCATGTCTGACGGGCGTCCTGGACGGGGGTCATCTTCAAGGGACTCACGATCATGGTGGAACTTCCTATTCCAGCGAGCAATCGTTTCATAGGTAGTGGCGGTGTCGGTGTACACTGCAACCATGCGTTCATGGATCTCTTTTGCATTCTTGCCTTCCTTTGTCAAAATTTGATCACTGCGCGGTGCTCAACCTTCTCCATTGTTTAAAAATTTTGTGACTGACGATCTGCGATCAGCTACTGCTTCTTAAATAGGAGAGGCAGTAGCGTGCGGCTGCAGGTCTTGACTTGGCATAACTTTTCCTTACACCCCCCCAAACAGCCATCCCCCTTTCTCTGTTTTGCCCTGCTGATTCCCCAAACTTATTGACCTTCCTCTGGAGTGGAGAATGGGGGAGGAGGGAAGAGAGAGGGTGGAGGGAGGACCTCTAAACTTCTCCCATTCTTAATTCACCTAATCTTAAAAAATCACGCTCTTAAAATTTATAGTTATAGAACAAGAAGAAGAAAAAAAGAAAGAAGAAGAAGAGAAGAATAGAATAGAAGATATACCTAAAAGATTAAATAGCTTTGTCATATTTCTACAAATTATTTTTATTGTCTCAATCACTTCCTTATTTTTATCAGTAAATGAATAATTTTTTCTTTACGTCATTAGGAGAAAATTCAAACGATCTTTAAAAAACCCCGAAAGATTAGAATATAATTATATTGGTTTAGCAAATATAAAATTTGTGTCAAAGTCTACAAGTAATAATCACAGCCTCATATCCTCTATATATTTAATATAAATCAGGTTTAATTGAAGATAAATAAGGGCAATTGTTTTAGAGCGCTGAAATAAGAGAAATGGTGACATTTGGCAACCATGCAAGGTATGACTGTAGCTTTATAAGAAAACAACGAATATATTGGAATTTGTTTTGCTTATGTAGGATTAAGATATCTGTGATTAAAATAAAAACCACTTTTCTATAAATTAATCTCTAACACTTCTATTTTAATATTTTAAAACGATTTGTATTTAGCCCACCTCTATCGATGAAATATTTTAAAGGAATTAACATTCATATTGCAAGCAAAGTAGGCCTGTGGCATCCAAATTGCAGGATAGGTAGGCCCAGTGAGGAACCCCCACAAATGGATGCTCGGTGGATCTATGAGATCCTGAAATTGAGCACACATTAAATAATTAGGTAAAATACCATGTAATAAGTAGTAAACCAATGTAAAATATAGAAATACTTATATCACAACTGTACATTTATTAGGAAAAGCATAAGAGAGGCAAGCGAATAATTGGTTTCCCACGCGGCCACACACATACATATACACACAAAGGAGCAGCTGGGAGACTAAAAGATACTAACACTTGATAACAAGGGGAACCGAGCAAATACAGAGAGATGTATGCCTTGACAGGTTGATTTCTTGTGAGAGTGTGAAAGGAAATATTTACTGTCGTATCTTGATAGGGTTTGCCAGCCCGGTCTGAAAATAAGTACAGCTACTGTAAGAACGCACACACCTCTGGTAACAGCTTCCAACAGTCAACGAAGAGCCTAAAAAATATATTTTCGATCATTAGCTCCACCCCGTGCCTTGAGAAGGAAAATGGAGGTCAGCCCCCTTAAGCAAGATAACTATAAATAAACGAGCGCAAACATTATGAAGAGGAATTAGTTAAGTCATTTGGTCGGATAGATTCAAGTAGAGGCATCCGGCCTAGTCCTCTTATTATTACTAGCGTCAGGAGTCCGTTCCTCGTCCTGAATTCCTGTCGTTTGTCCTCAGCTTCCCCAACATTAGTACAACTTACATATGGCCGGATATGAATCGATTTATTTTGCTTACGCTGAATAAGGTAGACCCAATTTAAGAATAAAAGCCTACTTATCATCGCTCTCCTTTAACCCCGAGGTAACCAAGGTACTTTCTAGAACCCAGGCTAGAAGTCAGAGAAAACTCGATTGGTAGACCTAAAACACGCCAACCAAAAATCCTGTGTAACCTTTGACTCGGAAGGGGGCGGGGAGTCTGCGGAAAGTTTAACACCTACAAGTACCGTGACAGCAACAACAATTTTCCCGAAGTTTCTTCCTTGCAACGGGCGAACTGTTTCCTTTGTGGGACTAGCTCCACACACAACGTAGGTCCAAGATCTTCTGCCCGACTCCACGGAGAATTTCCTCTTTTATTTCCCTCAAGAGCAAAAATCGAGAGAGAGCGCGCCGGATTCTCATAAAACTCTTATCGTCGCGCGAAAAGACCTTTCATCTGCCGCCAGGACATGCCAAACATTCACATCTTGGCACCATCCGAGCTTTCCTCGTCTCAAGTTGCGGGTTTATGACGGCGCGAAGAAACTCGGGCCTTCGTCGGCTGGCAGGTGTCTTTTGAAGCAGACATTTTCCTGTGTGGCCGGCCGTGAATTTGCTTATCTCAAAGGCGCGAAAAGGGGTGAAGAGGGTTCGATGCGATAAGGCGAATTTGGAATAAAGGAGGGGGGGGGGGCAGACACGCAGCTGTGTCGGTGTATTTATGTATGCACTAATGCATGGAAGTATTTAGACTTCTACACACCTATAGAATCTTTTATAGGAGTCTAGAAGGAGAAGGTATAAGTGATGCTGACTAGGATCATGCTAAAAACTGTATGAGATGCATTCCAATGTGAAAAGTTTAAAAACTCTCATATTTTTTATCTAAATTCAAAAACACTCTTATAACAGATGTCTTTGAAAACTTTAGAGACACCTGCTTCAAGATATATAAGTTAGATCCAGCCTATTATTTTACAACTCCTGGTTTATCATGGAGTGCGCTATTAAAATATACGACTATTAAACTGGAGCTTATCCAAGTTCCCGACATGTTATTAATGGTTGAGAAGGGGATTAGAACTGGGATAAGCACTATAACACATAAATATGCTAAGGCAAGTAATAAATATTTGCCTGAAACTTATGATAAGTCTAAGCCATCTAACTATATCATATATGTAGAGGCCATCAATTTATATGGATGGGCAATATCCCAGTATTTACTTACAGGTAGTTTGAAATGGGTAAATAAGGCTATTGATGTTATGGAAATAGATGATGAGTTACCAAAAGGTGAGTCACTCCTGGAGTTCGCCAACAACGAGTTCCTCACTCAATGGGTCAGGGAACCGACGAGAGGAGACAATATCCTCGACTTGGTCTTCACCCCTGAGGATGATATCGTTGAGGATCTCTCTGTAGGCGAAGAGCTCAGTAGCAGTGATCACCAGCTAGTTAGATTTACCGGCAAGATCCCGAAGGTAAGGTCTGTTGCCAGTCAATCAAGGAAACTTGACTTGAGAAGAGCAGACTTTGCAAGCCTTCGTGCTGGGCTGACTGATGTAAGGCTAGCGGTATGCGAAGAAGTTGAGGATTCGTGGAACAATTTAAAAAATAAGTTCATGAGTCTTCAATCAAGTTGCATCCCTCTGAAATGCCTCCGTCGGTCTTCTGTTCAACCAAAGTGGTTTAATCGAGAAATCGGCCAACTGCTTAGGGAGAAGAGAAATGCGTACCGGCGATCGAAGATCTCGGGTGCCTTTGACGAGTACCAGAGGCTAGCCAGGAGAGTGAATCCAGCATAAGGGCGGCTAAGCGTACTGAGGAACTGCGAGTGGCGAGACTCTGCAAGGAGAATCCCAAAGAGTTCTTAGGCTATGTAAATAGCCGTAAACCAATCTATCGTAGGATTGGGCCCTTAGTGGACGAGGAGGGTGCATTAACTCACTCAGATGCAGAAAATGCTAACCTTCTCAATGACTACTTCTCTTCACTGTTTACTAAAGAGTGTGGTCCCACCCCCCAGCCCACGGATTCCTACTCGGTGGAAAAGCTGGAGGCATTGGACTTCACCGAAGAAGAAATAAAGAAAAAGATCGCTGACCTAAAGACGAATAAGTCCCCTGGACCGGACGGGTTTCTATCCAAGGTGTTGAAGGAAGTGTGCGATGAAGTATCACGACATCTGTGCGCTATCTTTAACATGTCAATCTGGACCGGATGCGTTCCTAGAGACTGGCGTGAGGCGGAGGTGACTCCGATCTTCAAGAAAGGAGACCCCAGCCATCCGTCAAACTACCGACGTATCAGTCTGACTTCGATGCTCGGTAAACTCATAAAAGGCATGATGGTGGACAAAATTACGTCGTATTTACAGTCAAACCTGCTACTGAAGAGTTCCCAGCACGGCTTCCGAAGGCAACGGTCATGCCTGACGAACCTTGTGGAATTCTTGCACTTCGTCTTCAGTGAGCACGATCAGGACAAGGCGGTGGATGTGGTGTACTTAGACTTTCAGAAAGCCTTTGATAAGGTACCATACCGCCGCATTCTCCAGAAAGTGCGAGCGCTGGGCATAGACGGAAAAGTAGCTGGCTGGATCGAGAACTGGCTAAGTGGCAGACGGCAACGGGTGGTGGTGAATGGACAGGCTTCTGAGTGGGTGCTCGTTACTAGCGGGGTGCCTCAAGGTTCTGTCCTGGGACCACTACTATTCATCATCTACGTCAAAGACAAGGACGGTGACATGGTTGCCAAGATTTCCAAATTTTCCGACGATACCAAGCTTGGTATGAACGTTGCAAAGGATGGAAATACTGCCCGCCTCCAAGAGGACCTTCAAAAGATTGGGGGGTGGTCGGAAACGTGGCAAATGCCTTTTAACGTGGGGAAATGCAAAATAATGCATATCGGCCACTGAAACCCCAAATCTCAGTACTTCCTTAAGGGAACTGCCCTTGAATCGAGTGACACTGAGAAGGACTTGGGTGTAACTATCACTAGCGACCTCAAGTTCTCGAAACAGTGCATCGAGGCAGAGAAGAAAGCCCAAAGGATGCTAGGCTACATAAAGCGCCAGTTTGGATACCGTAACAAGGAGATAGTACTTTGTCTGTACAACTCCCTGGTTCGGCCGCACCTGGAGTATGCCATACAATTTTTGAGTCCTTCGTTTCGAAAGGACATCGCATGGTTGGAACGCGTATAAGCTAGGGTAACCAAACTGATTCCCTCTATCTGACATAAAAGTTATGGGGATAGACTACGGGAATTAGATCTGTTCTCGCTGGAAACCCGTAGATTGCGTGGTCAGCTCATCGAAGTTTTCAAAATACTTCGAGGGTTCGACATTGTTGACTACCGGGATATTTTCACACTGAGTGAGAACAGAACGGACAATCACGGCTTCAAACTTGAACTGAAGCGTTACAACCGCAATCTGTGTGGAAATTTTTTCACGTACAGTATCTGCGGTAAGTGAAACGCACTTCCAGTGGAAGTTGTCAACAGTGAATCTGTTGACCAGTTCAAGTCAACACTAGACAAAGTCTTGAAAAGTGGCCGTTTAGGGACGCAAAACAATTGAGCAGCCATGTGCCCGCTCGATTGCTAGTCCAAAGGTACCCTCTTTGAATGGACCGTAAGGTCTCCTAGGGTACTCTCTTTCCTTGTAACTCCTTGTAACTTACATAATGACTATCCGTTTGCTGCTGAGAATCTGAAAATCGGAAATTTAGATAAGCTAATTCCTAATTTACAAAAAAAAATAAGTATATTATATATTACAGAGCACTAAAACAATGTTTAAGACAAGGGTTGAAATTAACTAAGATTCATAGTCTTAGAATTCAACCAAACACCTTAGAAGAGATCAAATATTGATATGAATATAAGTAAAAGAAAAGCTGCTAAGAATGAGTTTGAAAAGGACTTTTATAAGTTAATGAACAACTCAGTATTCGGTAAGACAATATAGAATGTTAGAAACAGAAAAGATTTGAGATTGGTGAAGACTGAGGAGACATCTCTTCAATAGGCCCATCAAGAAACTTCACAAAATGGACGCGCGCTACTCTTATTAAATCCTAAAGCGCAGGAAATACAAAAAGCGCGAACGCAAGAAAAAGGATAAAAGGTCAAGATACCCAAGTCAATAAGAGGAAACGAATAAACAAACAATTAGCGTCTTGGGATAGAATTATCAGAAAACGGGAGTCTACAAAGCAGCTGCGCAAATACAGACTTTGACCTAAGGAAATTGTAACAGAGAGGGGTGAAAAGCAATTGAGATAAAACTATTGGGATATGTAAGTAAATCAGACACACACAGCTGTTCGGTAGCTCCACCTTAGGGATGGAAAATTAGGAGCTCGATGATAGAGGCTCCTTCGGACGAGCACCAGGAGTTTGGGCTCACCAACACGGTCATCACATCAGCACGACGATGGACAACGCCAAAAATTATGTCGCTGCCTTTGAGATGTTTGGCGGCAATGTTGAGTAAGAAGAGGAAGTAGGGTAATTTCACTTTAAAAATGCCTTAATCCGTTATGATATAAATTTTTTAAAAGAGACAATGAATGTTTAAACAGAAGAAGTAAATTTATATGAATATTTATTTTTATTCTGTTAAAATTAAAATTTGTATTTATTTCATAAAATATTCAGGTTGTTCAGGAGCCTGTCCAGGAATATGAGGCACTGCCCACAACACTTCAGGTGGGGAAAGCCCTAGAGGTGGAGGGAGGGGAGGACGAAGACGTTCACCGAGAGGTGCCCAGGCACCGCCTTGGGGCACACACTGTCAACCTTATGGCAACAACAGATGTCAGCAAGCTGAGTGTTTATTATTTAACTTCATCTTATGGAAATACTCGAAATACATAATGATTTTAAAATATGGCAACTTTAAATCTGATTTTGCTCCATTTACTATAGTACATTTATTTAATTAAGTAATTTTTAAATATCTTTATTTTTTAAGGTGCCTTGTTTGAACTCTAGTTTGAGGCACTCCTTCACCAAGACTACCGGCAAGGCACAGACCTTGTGGAACGCCCAGAACTGTAGGACAGTGCCGGTCAACCAGATCAAGGAGTCTAAGTACATTTATTTAATAAAATAATTTAAATGGAAGTAATGTAAAAGAAGATATAAGTATATAGCAGATTTTAATTTCTAAATATCTCTTTTTTTAAGGTGACGCGCTGGAAGTCCTGTGGTTTGTTTGTTTTTAATTCTTACAATTTTAAAAACAATGTACAATATACTAGGGCATGTATTAGATATGTATAAAAATAATTTGGCATATATATATATATATATATATATATATATATATATATATATATATATATATATATATAGTACAAGAAAATAAGAATTGGACGCGAATGAGCAAATGAGACAAGAAACCGGAGGTTTTTAAAGGCAAGAGAGAGGGACATTAGAAGAATCCAGAATCAAAGGGAGCAGAGGGCGGCACAGTGAAGGCGATCCTGGATTCTGGATTCTGGATTCTTCTAATGTCCCTCTCTCTTGCCTTTAAAAACCTCCGGTTTCTTGTCTCATTTGCTCATTCGCGTCCAATTCTTATTTTCTTGTACTATATGTATTTATAGTTAGCTACACCAGGTTTCTGCATCTTTCTTTCTGTCTTCAGATTTTATTTGAAAGGCAGAAAATAAAAATGGCATAGCCCTGTGGTGGTTGTATTATCACCGCAGATCCTGTAGTTGCTTTCTTTGTATATATATATATATATATATATATATATATATATAAAGTGTGTTCCATTAAGAGATCGAAGTTAGCAGTAAATAAAACAGTGTTATTGTTTAAAATTTATTGATTTCACTATTGGATCATGTTATTTGAGTCATGGCAATTATGTGTGAAAAATAACATCACGTAAATGTCCGCCAAGGCTTCGGTGGCACACCTTCACTCGATGGTAAAAATCTTTGATGAAGTTTCGGCATAGTTGCTCCTCGATCTCACCAATATGCCTTATTATCTCATCCTTCAGCTGTTGAATTGTTGCTGGCTTGTTGGCATAGACCTTACTTTTGAGATGACCCCAGAGGAAGAAATCTGAAGGCGTCAAGTCACACTATCGTGGTGGCCATTTGACCTCGCTGTTTCGAGAGCTGATGCAACCTGGGAACTTCTCATTCAATAAAGCCATTGTTGCATTGGCTGTGTGGCATGTGACGCCGCCCTGTTGAAACCACAAATCTTCGACATCCATAAAATTCAATTCAGGCCATAAAAAGTTGGTTATCATGGCACGGTATCACTCGCCTGTCACCGTAACAGAATTCCCGGCATCATTTTCGAAGAAATACGCCCCAATGATTCCGCTAGCAAAAAATGCACACCAAACAGTGACCTTTTGTGGATGCAGTGGCTTTTCAACAATCTTCCTGAGATTTTCATCAGCTCAAATGCGACAATTCTGCTTATTAACGAATCCACCAAGATGAAAATGGGTTTCATCACTCAAGATGATTTTTTTTGCGAAAAATCATCATCGGCTTGTCTTTGCTCGTGCACTCAATTGACAAATGTATGGCGCTTCAATGGTCAGCAGTCTTCAGTTCTTGTGTCAATTGAATTTTGTAAGCGTGTAGAGACAAACTTTTGTCAAAATTCGATGTAACGTTATTGTGAAGAGGTTCAATTCTTGCGCGCGATGATGAATAGAGGTGTCTGGATCTTCGGCCACATTCTCGCGCACTGCAGCAATGTTTTCAGCTGAACGGCATAAACGAGCACGCAATGGCGTTTTCATATCTGCCACCGATCCCGTTTGTTTTAATTTACGAACAATTTTCCCAATTGCACTCTCGGTTGGTCGATTATGTTGACCAAAAAAAATCGCGAAGTGCCCGAAATGCGTTTCTGTTTGAACGTCTATTTTTGTAATAGGCTTCGATAACTTTAACACGTTGTTCGATTGTTAATCTTTCCATGGTTGAAATTGCCGAAAACTGAAGTTATTAAATCTGAAAGAAAAAGTCAAAAATCATTAGAAGCTTAAACTTAACTCACATTTAAAATCGGTCCAAGTTATTGGAACACCCTTTATTATCAACTTTCAGGTTGCTTTTAAGGGGAGGTTAGAGAACCTGTTTGCGGAAATGGACCTGCTGATGGCCACAGCCCTTCACTCATACTTCAAGCTTCTAGTGGTTGGGTACCTGAATGGTGACTTGAAGGAGACCATAAGTAAGATGGTCATCTTTTGAGGTGCTGATCAAGGTGGCCCCTGGTGGCGACAACGGTGGTGCTCCCCAGGAGCAGGAAGAGGTGGAAAACGACCCCTCTAGTACATGAGGGAGGATGGCATCCAACCGCTGGCTCCTGGCCATCGTGATGAGGACTTGAATAAGGCTTTTGAGAGGTGGAACAAGGTGAGAGTGAAGACGACCACCGTTTTGTCTGTGGACCTGTTCCCCCAGCAGCACGCAAAAGCCTAGGTGGATCTCTTTATCAAGTACAACACCCTGTCCCCTCCTCCGCGACTGTGGAGAGATTGTTCAGTTTGGGCTCTGACGTCATCAGGCCCAAAAGGTCATCTTCGACTGATGATAACTTTGAGTTGTTGGCGTTTGTCAATGGAAACAGGCATCTCTTGAAGGGGAAGTGGCTGTGCCAGAGGGAGGAGGAGGACAACAATGACTATAATGAGGATTCTGTATTTTGTTGTTTTAAAAATTCTGTTATATATAAAAATATTCGAAATTATGTTTTTAACTACCAATAAAGAGTTAGCGCACTGAAAAATGGTTAGCGGACTGTTGCGGTCTTCATTAATGGACTAAATTTTTTTATTAGCGTTTGCATTAGCTGATTTACAATAGC
Source organism: Ceratothoa steindachneri (assembly GCA_963969495.1). Lineage (NCBI taxonomy): Eukaryota > Metazoa > Arthropoda > Malacostraca > Isopoda > Cymothoidae > Ceratothoa > Ceratothoa steindachneri. The sequence continues at coordinate 3,812,997 of OZ018331.1, read as the reverse complement.
AGACCGGCGAAGCCTGAAAATTTTCGGATTAGCGATTAGCGGGATGCCTAACAGAACTAGCGGAATTGCGAATTGTGGACTAACCAAAAATTAGCGGATGCACACTAGTGTAAGTAATATTTCACAAGTTTATCCTCATTTCTTTAAGAGATCTGGCTTTATCTTTAGGCACTCATTATTATTTTTGTAGTTTGTATTAATTAACCTTAGTATTGCATTGCTTGTACAGATCCCACCAGCTTAGGAAAAACAAAAAAAACCCCTGTCATTTGACTACTGTCTTTTCAGACTTTTTCAAAAGGAGAGATAATAATACTATACGGAAACAGTGCTGTTTTAGAGCCATTATCCATACGGATTCCCTTTCATCGACTCTTATTTCGGTTCAACGTGAACCCATTATAAGATTTCATAGACCTTCAAAGTCTCATTTTTGAGCTGTCTTTGGCTGTCTTATTCCCTCCTAGGTGTTCTAATACAAAGCTACTAAATCCTGTAATACTTCTTTGTAACATTGTACTAGTGCCCTAAGAGTCCTGTTTTGATGGTGGAGATGGTCTGAAACCCTTTATAAACTCACAAAAAGACAATATTTCAACACAAATCTGCAACACAAGAATTCTTCCAGGACACTATATTAAAATACCATTAGAAGACTTAAGTTGGGCTCGCGCGTATTTTTTTAATGTTAATATTAGTTCATTTTAATTTTTCGAGCAAATATATATAAGGTTACAGGTAGGGGGGTATGAAAACATGTTTAGTAACACGATATGTTGGCAATTTATTTGCGTTACTCTCTAGAATTATCAAAATTAAACATGCTTAGATAACCTACTACGATATTACCCCTAAGCTTATACATCATTGCTCCTTCATCTCGATTTGATTTAGACACTTTTTATTAGGTTTAGAAATAACGTTTATGTCACAGGGAAAGAAAATTGTTTATTAATAGTAAATTCACTCCAGAACGTCGGACATGTCACCTCTTTTTGTATAATTTTATGTTCGCAATCAAACGTGTAGTGATAAATCGAAATTTATTAACTTCCTTTTATAACATAAAATTATACTAAACATGCTTAAATTCACTAATATCCTTAAAATTCTACACTGTAGCTCTGGAAATAAAAAATCACTAATATTAACATTAAAAACAAACGGGCGTGGAAGATTACTTGAGTTTCAGAATCGGGTTGGAATATTGTCTTTTGTGACTTAAAAAAGGGTAATAGACCCTCCTTAACGCCATCGAATATGATACCTAGGACAGAATAACATCAATACAATGAAATATTAAAGGTTTTAGAAGCCTAAAACACATTCGCCGGCTTTATTCAAACTTATCAAAACATTTTTTAGTCTGATGAAGGGAAACTAAGGCAATAAATACTCAAGGGTTATTCTTAACAAAACAAGAATACAATCGAAGAAGGAATTTCTAACAAGATGGCGAAGATATGGATAGAATATTAAAAAACGGTTGGAAAGAAAGAACAGAGCTACTAATGCCAAAGGTTACTGATGCAAGCACCCAGAGTGGGGCAATGGACAAGAATGTCCCGACAGTCTTGGGAACAAAGGAGTCCTCGCAGTTAGGGGCAGAGGAGCACTCCATCAAATGGCGGTGCACCCCGCGAGTGTGCCAAATTCGAAGACGACCTGATGCTAAAGATGCATTACGGGGTGGGTCCACGAAAACAGGCGCGGCACGATGATACGATGGCACGCAACTTTAAGTTCCCATCGGCCGTCACCCATCGTTTTTGCAAGGCAGCTGGAGGGGGGACCTGATTCCTGTCCTGTAGTCAGTGGGGAGGAAAAGCGAAACGCTGGTCTGGTCTCCCCCTCGTCGCGCACTCTTTGGCAGCTACGTCGGCGCGATCATTCTCTGCAATCTCCACAGTTCAAGGACATAACAGAAGATAATCTCGACATCAGTCAAGCTTGAGACAGCCGCGGGCTCACGGAGAACGCGAAACAAGAGAGTGTGTAGATTCCAATGCTCCGAGTGCACTCAAAGCGCTTTATAAGTGGCTAAATATCACAATCTTGTCTCAGTATCGGAAAAGATGCGTAATCTCCGTATTATAACCAGCTTAGCCGTGAAGAAAGACTCAGCGCTTGGTAGAACCAAGCTGAGTTCAAATATACGGGATAGAGCGTGGAAACTGACCTCTTGGGACTAGAAGTTATCCGTGTAAAGTTGCACTGATCCAACGTGACACTAAGTGCGCTCCAAAAAGGCTGGTGATAGGTGACAACTACTCTAGATACGAGGGGCGGTCAATACGTTTTGGGAATCGGTAGGGAAAAACAGAGAAAGGGGGATGGCTGTTTGTGGGGGTGTTAGGACAAGTTATGACAAGTCAGGACCTGTAGCCGCACGCTCCTGCTTCGTCTATTTAAAAAGCAGTAGCTGATCGCAGATCGTCAGTCACAAATTTTTCAACAATGGAGAAGGTTGAGCACCGCGTAGTGATCAAATTTTTGACCAAGGAAGGCAAGATGCAAAAGAGATCCATGAACGCATGGTTGCAGTGTACACTGACACCGCCCCTTCCCATGCAACCATTGCTCGCTGGAATAGGGAGATCCACCATGGTCGTGAGTCCCTTGAAGATGACCCCCGTCCAGAACGCTCGTCAGACGTGACCAACGAGGACAATGTGGCCCGTGTGGAGAGGATGATCCTAGAAAATCGACGGGTGAAGGTAGAAGAAATCGAGCGAAAACTTTGAATATTACATGAAAGTGTTATCAACATCATCCACGACAATTTGGCCATAACCAAGGTCTTTGCTCGTTAGGTCCCTAGAAACCTCACGAAATCTCAAACCCCATGATCGACTTCAACATCGTCAAAGTTGGGAGGAGCTGCTGCTTCTGTACAACCAAGACCCGGCGGGATTCGAGTCACGCATAGTGACAGGTGATAAAACGTGGGTCCATCACTGGGATCCCGAGACCAAGCTGGAGAGCAGGGTCTGGATGCACAGGGTCTCTTCGACCCCCCTCAAGTTCTGTACCAGACCTTCAGCCACGAAGATCATGACCACCATCTTCTGGGATTCTGAGAAAGTGTTGATGGTGGACTTTGCGCCTCGTGGAAGAACGACCATAGGCCAATATTACGCCGAGGAACTGGTTGGGTTGAAGACGTGCATCCGTCAGAAGCGGCGCGGCAAGTTGACACTTGGTGTCCTGCTCCTCTACGACAATGCCCCTGTCCACAAAGCCAGAGTTGCACAAGCTGCCCTGTGCGAGTGCGGATTCGAGGAGCTCAACCCCCCCCCCTACAGTCCCGATCTGGCCCCTAACGACTACTTTTTATTCCGCCAGCTCAAGGCTGCACTGCGTGGACGCCGGTTTGGGGACGATGAAGATGTCCAGCTCGCCGTCCAGGAGTGGATTGAACAGCAGTCGGGAGATTTCTGGTTGTCGGGAATTCGAAGCCTCAGGGACAAGTGGCGCCAGTGCATTGAAGTCGAGTGTAGTTATATTGAAAAATAATAAAACACTTTTCCTCCTATCTCGTTTCCTTATATCCGAATTGAAAAACTTATTGACCGCCCCTCGTATCACCCTGTCACCAAAGGTGACTTTCCTTCTTCGCCACACACACAAGCACTCCTCTACGCTGACGATATCTCCCTGCTCTGCTCTGCTTTGCTCTCACCATCCAAGAGGCTCAGATCAATCTTCAACGTGTGCTTGATCATGTGCACTGTTGAACAACGCGCTGGGGTCTGACTGTGAATGCTCAGAAATCTAGCCTGCTGTGCTTTACCCGAAAAAGCATCCCCAAAATATAGTGGTCACCATAAATGGGACCCCAATCCCCTTCAAAATTCACCACAAATTCCTTGGTTTAATATTAGATGTCCCCCCGCCTAACCTGGGGCCACCATATAAAAAGTCTTTTAACAAGGACGCTCAAGCTTTGTCAGACGATAGTGACCATGTTGTTAAAGTGACATCTGGCACCATCACTGTGAACTGTTCAGAAGCAGTTGGCAAGTTACGATGGAAGGTTATAGCGTTGAACAGCGTGTTTAAATTATCAAATGTTATTATCAAAATCAGTGCTCCGTTCGACAAACGTTCTGCGTATTACGTGATTTCTATCCTCGCTGCATCGACGAGGCCTATTTTTGGATGAATGGATTTGTGAACAAGCAAGATTGTCAGATTTGGCACGAAAACCATCCACATGAGATACACTAGCACCAATTTCATCCCAACAAAGTCACTGTTTGGTGAGGATTTTCGTCTAACGGAATAATCGGTCCATATTTTTTTGAGAACGAAGATGGGATTGCCATAACCATCAACGGCGAGACCTACAGATCGATGATAAACAACTTTTTGTGGCCTCAACTGAATTATATGCCTGGTATGGGTACTGACGACATGTGGTTCCAAAAAGACGGCGCTACGTGCCACACTGCGCACGCCACGATAGACATTTTGCACCAGAGATTTCAGGGCAGGTTCATCTCGCGTGGCGGCGACCTCAACTGGCCACCAAGATCATGCGATTTAACGCCATTAGACTATTTTCTTTGGGCTCTCTAAAATCGCATGTCTATGCGAATAATCCACAATTACTTGATGTCCTTAAAGTTAACATAACAAACACCATCCAGCAAATTCAGCCAAATTTATGCAACAAAGTCATCGAAAATTGGGCCTCCCGAATACGTTCCACTAAGCGAAGTCGCGGCGAACATTTGAACGACGTCATATTCTAAACTTAATGCCATAAAATGTACTTTTAAATTTAAAATAAATTGAGTGCATATATCACACACAACTTGTTTTATTTACATTTAAAAATTGAGCGACCTTATTGAAAGACCCTATACAATACCTGAAGATCTCATACCTCAAGATGCTTAACTTCATGAAACTCATTGTGATTGTCAAGTGGGAGTCCGGACAGGAATACCCTCCTCCGCTTTTATTGTTCTTACAACCGAAGCCGCTTGGACTACAGATGTGAGGTCTATGGAGCAGCCTCGCTACCCCTACTAAAAAAAATGGAAGTAATCCAAAATTCAGGTCTCCGTATAGTTTTGGGTGCTTTCAGATCCTCCAAAGTCACAGCTGGCCCTAAAGATAATTAAGTACACCAGAGTGTTCCTGCAGATAACTGGACAGATCAATAGAATTTAAATACGCAACCGCCTAATACCGGCACCTTCGGAGCAGTAGATGCTGTGGAACCACAACCAGAAAGGACCCAAATCCCCAAGAAGAAGAAGAAGAAGAAGAGGAGAAAAAGGACAGAGAATACAAACACCTCCTTCTCACACACATGTACGTGTTTCGTCGCTACAAGGGAACACCGGATGCCCTACTCCACCTGGATACCACATTCAAGAAAGATCTAACAATAAAGAATTCACTTTAGGAGCATTCCTTGAACTTAAAGGAGCTTTTGACTCCGCTTCACATAACGCTATTATAACAAAACCTGCCTGCCTGGGACTCAGAGGTTTCTCTCTTAACTGGATTAAATCCTTCCTGTCTTCCAGATCATTCTCCATGGTGATAGGTGATATCTAACATAATTATATGGATACATTTTGTGAGTGGGTTTGACAGATACGGATGACCTTTGATAGGCCCTTGTGGCTTTTGACATCCGTGAAATTACGTTATGTTATGTTAATACCCCCGGCGTTGTGGAGCCTTTGGAAGCAGAGGCGTAGTGACAAATAGTCAAAGGTAGTATTCTCAAGGATGGCGCCTTGGGCAGAACTACAGGCGCCACCGGCTCAAGAGCAACATCGAGCTCTCGAAAGAATTTCCTAACCGTAAACCCAAAGTGCTTCGGGTATGACTGACGTCTCTCAGAAGCATAGGCAGCGTCGAGATCGGCCGCGGATGCAGTGAGATCAATTGGCAACTCAGGGAGGCACTGTGCTTGCATGTATAAGCGTATAATGCAATGTATGGTGCAGAACAAATGAAACCTCCCAGAAGTCGACAAGTAGACTCTCAATGAGGGCCGTGCAGAAAGCACCAGTCATCAAATTGAAACAGGTGTGGTGGTTAGAGTCCACCTTCTGCAATACACCCTCGGCTGCGGATGCGTAAAACTTGCATTTGTAGTGAAGCGTCGAACGAACAAAGGATTCCTAGAAAACTAAGGCATCCAAAAAGCACTTGACGTCATGAAAATAAGGACCCCTAAGACTACGAAAATCGGCTTCGGTCCAAAACAAAACCAAGGAAGCGGTGTGAATTCATCACTTCCAAGCACATTCCGTTTAGGAAGAAGTCCGGATCGAGGTGAACTATGGATGGCAGCAGAAGTACACTACCTTAGTCATAGGCAAGGATAACAGAAACCTGCGTGTTTCAGCATAACGAAAGATGCGGTCCATTGCCCGTTGGATTCGACGCTCCAGAGTTGGCTTTTTGGACACACCAAAAGTGATTGAAATGTAGTTTACGTAGAGCGTAGTAAAAATATCTTCCTCAGCACCGAGGTGATACCGTAGATACTCAGAGCCAAGAGGGTGACACTGAGGAAACTTCCCTGCCGGACACTCTTTCTACTTTATTGAGACAGAGAGGGCCCACCCATACACGGAATCAACGATATCATAGGAATTATAAATGGAAATTGGGAGGCGTCTCACCCCCCAAAACGTGTGGAGAGTCTTTATAGTACCGTATTGCCATGCGGTATCATAGGCCTTCTCCAGATCGAAAAACACTTTCCTATTGCTGCTTACTGAATGCGATAGCATTTTACAGTCGGAACAGAGCATTCGTACCGCGGTCACTAACCCTCAGAACGACTTCTTGTCTTTCCCCTTCTTTTTAATACACGAGAATGGAGAGGTAGCCTTCTTTCCTTTACCTCCGGAAGAGCCTCAAGGCGGATTGGGGCGGCCTCAGCCATGTCCTGTGAAATGGAGGTCTTTGGCGTAAAGGGAGATCCAACTAGGGAGGAAGTCTCTGCCCTCGTCGTGAATTCTCTTGGGACCATGTCATCCCATCAGGATCTTGGACAGTGGCGAAATTTAACTGGGGGTTTTCCCCCCATTCGAAGACCCTGTCTTTTATGCAGTAGATTCGCCGGCTTGCTCTTTTATTGGTGGAACCTTGTGAAAGAAAAAGAGGGTCACCGCTGGTACAGATCTGGAGTGGTCCTCCGTGGGCGACTTCAAACAAGAGGCTGAGGGAAAAGCCAACTCACCCGTAGACAGAGGAGAGGGAGAAGCCTCCTCTCTGCTAGAAGGAGGAGAGAATGGCCCCTGAGAAAGCTCACTGGGGTCACCGAATCAGAGGTGTAGGTGCCAGAGGGTAGCTCTAAAGATGGCAAAGGGGAAGTACATTTTCGCACAAGAAAATGTACAGAGTGGTCATGTCAAATTATTATCCACCCCAACACAAAGGTTGGGCTAGGTATCGCTTATATGAACGTAATCGGAAACAATTTACCAATAACTAAGACTCCGTAAACTTGTGACAACTGAAAACAAAAAAAAGGATGGGGTTGGTGGTCTATATCCCACGTCAAGCTAGTCCCGCCTATCCTATCTAAGCTTTACGGGTGATTCAAGAGTCAACCCTGCGTGCGTTACCGATGGAGTTCGCACTTCTTCAGCAACCCAGATCGGCTAGAATTTACCCAGTGGACCAGTCGATTCTCAAAGACAGCAGTGCGGATTTCCTTAATAGCTCGTAGTAATCCTTGACAGGACGTCCAGGATCCGAAGATCTGTTGTGATAGACAGAGACGGGACCTGAGACATTTAGTTGGCTTGGCAATCAACAAGGCAGTATAATCCATCATAAGCAATACAGCTTTATGCACCCAACAATGTCCGCAAGGAGATAGTGAGCCCGTTACAAGCAGGGAAGCGTAGGCTGTTTGTTTGCGGCGACTTATGCCCAAGTGGGCAGTCGCCAGATAGCCCCTTTAAAAAAAAGAAAAAAAAAGCAGGGAAGCGGTTATTAGGGCAAAACTGATATTCCCATTAAACGCAATCTAACGCCTACAACAGACCCTCAAGTCCTGGTCTCTTGCAAGCTTTGGGCGTTGAAGGGCATTGTTAAAAGAGATTTTAAAGCCTCACTCTTAACACATGATGCGTTAGCTGTTCAGATCCTTTAACATAGACAAAGGGTTGAGTGGATAGGGGTAGAAATGAATTTTTATGCTGAGAAGTAACGCGAAGGAACCTCCACAACATTCCAAGGGCACATCAGAGAATTCAAGTCAACCCAGCGACTAGGGTTTCCTATTTTGCACTCGGGTCGGGAGGACGCGCCTCTATTTTAGGAAATTCTATGAGGGGATTTCCAACGAGAATTCGTGTCTTTCCTCCCTCTAACTTCACTAGGAATCTTCTGATTTGTTTGGTAGGAATATGTACATACCTTTCAAACATTTTCCTGTTTCCTAATTTCACCACTTTATAAGCCTCTTATTGTGATTACCTTCTCTTTTGTTAACTCTGTTTGATTAGGGAAATAATTAATAACAGGGCTTCCAAAGTTGAGAATTACTTTGTCCCTAAATTAACGAAACAAATTTACTCTCTTTATAGAAAATCCAGACATAAGCGTCCCTTGATATGTACAAACCAATGAAGTAAACATTTTGGTTCCATTTTAATCTTGCTGAGTATTTACATTGTAATTTAGGAAGGGTTTTATCAGAATTTTACACAATGGTAAACATACGCCTTAATTAACCTTCTTATCATTTAAACTGTTTGGTTTTAGGTGTGATAGAAAAGGCTATATCCGCACGAAATCTTATCATAGCTATAAGACGATCATCGTACCTGGTTCTATTGTTGCTAAAGAGCCCGTAAAAAGCGGTTTCAGGCATCAGAGCTTCAGTGATCTGAGCGAGAGCGTAAAGTCTGGATCTCTAAACAGGTTGGGCAGTTGTATAATCCTTGTTTAATTTCGCGATTTGTTTGTTAATTAGTAATGATCGATCTTATTACGTATAAATTGAGATCTCTATATGCTTTATATCGTTAGTGCTTTTTGTTGGTAATTTAGTTGAGTTATGAATAGTTCTTAATGATCTTTTTCTATTTATTTTAGGATGATTCTGGCAAGAGTTTTCTACTTTGCTGTTATGCAGTTCGCTTTGCAGGTAGGTTATATTTCAACTCCTTAAATTCACAGGGCAAACCTAGGGTCGGAGGATAACATGTAGACTGTTTATCTTCAGGCGAGAACAGTTCTGGTCCCCCTTATTGATAAGTTCTCAATGAAATTAGTGAAGTTGGGGGAAGTGAACATTTTTGGATTGTACCTAGCCCGAAGATTCAAGCGAGGAGAATACCTAGGGTGGTCTGGACCGGGATGGAGCGCGAATCTCACAGACCTGATCCGTCTCCACACGGATGGCAGATCTCCTTTCAGAGAAGAAAAACAAGCCTTATGGGGTAAGAATGGGAGTAGGAGAGGCGGAGAAAGAAAATATACAATTACAAGAAGTCGAAACAACTAAAATAGTAGATATCTAAAAGAACACCCTTATTTACTCTTTGTAATGGTCACCCAAAGGTTTCTGAATCCATTCATAGTTTCTATAAAAAAACTTTCGAATAAGCAATTAGGGGAAAAATATGTAATAAACCAAGCAATGGCTTCGCTACTAACATTAAAATTTAAATCTAAAAAAAAGCAGCCATGGTTAAATTTTTATAAATTTTCTGAACTTCGCCAATTATAATAATTTTAAAAAGAAACTCTAAACTAAATTTCCCCCCTTTCAAAATATCACGTTGCTAAAATATAGTTATAGAAGAAGATATATAAAAATTAAGAATCTGAACTTCACCATTTGTAATTCTTTGGGTTTTAAAAATTTCACAAAATTTCGATCCTTATATTTATTTCTGAACTTCACCATTTTGTTTTTCGATATTATAAAAGAATTTTTAGAAATAACTTTGATAAAAAAAACATAAGTCATAACCAAACTAAGATAAAATTATTATTGAAATATTAAAAAAATCCCCTTCTTAAATTATAGAGTTAGTGATGATGATGATGATAATATCACAAAACAAAATGGCGAAGTTCAGAAATAAATATAAGTATCGAAATTTAGTGAATTTTTTAAAACCCAAAAAATTACAAATGGTGAAGTTCAGAAAATTTATTTTTATATATCTTCTTCTATAACTATATTTTAGTAACGTGATATTTTGAAAGGTGGGGAATTTAATTAAGAGTTCCTTTTTAAAATGATTATAATTGGCGAAGTTCAGAAAATTTATAAAAATTTAACCATGGCTGCTTTTTTTTAGATTTGAAATTTTAATCTTAGTGGCGAAGCCATTCTATGGTAAGCTTATTTTTTAATTAGTTATTAAAATTAATTAGTCGAAAATTTCACATTTATTCGATCAATTCATTATTTTCGATTTTCTCCTCTACGCATCACCATAACTGCTGCACTTTGAGAATTTTCCTAGGAAGACAGACATTGGTAGCCTGTAAGTTTAGAATAACCAGCTCCTGACCTCAGTATTTCTGGTTAAGGAGCTTTGATATTGGATTCGTTACCATCCTTATTTTTTTCATTTCTTTCTATTGGTAGTTTGTTTTTCTCTTCATCTGTCTTTTCATTTTCCTCATTCTTTCTCGAGTAGGTGAAATACTATTTATTGGATTATATAAATTTACCTCCTTTAAAAATTTTTTTTTTCAACGTTGCAATTAAAATTAAATTATGTAACTTTTCAGGACGTTTGTGCTAGTATCGTTTCGGGCCCCACTGAAGACTCCCCGACCCTAACTGAGGAAACTCCCACCGAATCGCCATTGCTATTGCACGAAGATCCCCAACCCCCAGCACCTCCGGAATCATCCAAGACTCCACCTGAGAAGGGGCTGCAGCATTCCCCCCCTGCGACCGAATTCCATTCTCCCTCGAAGTGCATAACTGGGTTCATCTGCCCCGGAAAGGGCAACTTTCCCAAGTGTTCATCCTGCGACCCGCATTATTTCCACTGCCACACACCTGGAGTGGAAGGGAGGCTCCAGAAGTGCTCAGGTGAGCTCGTCTTCAATCCAGTTCTTGTCCTCCCCTTTTGTGTCCTCCCCACAAACTGCCCAAGAAACCCTGAACCAGGGGAAAACACGGTCGCCCCGCCAGTAAGTGGCCCCCACTTTCCACTCTGTCTGGACTCCTACGAATGTATCCAAGATGGAAATTTCCCCAAGTGCTCCGTATGCCATAAGTCTTACTTCTCGTGTATCAACGGAAAACTCCTGGTTCAAGAATGTCCGGGAACTCTTGTATTCAACCCCCATCTCAGCTACCCTTACTGCGTCTTTGAGGCATTGTGTTCTGCACGCCGGCGAGACGTGGCCGTTGGGTCATCTAGTGGAGATTACGCTACTGAGCCTCCGAGATCTGGAGTCAAATCCAGAAGAGCCTGAGAATAGGTCAATGTAACCTGGCAAATAGATATGATAGCTATTTTAAGATAATTTGAGCCATAGAAGAATTTAAACTACCCTTTAATCTCGCCAAATGATTTATTATATTATCTTGGTATTTTTAAGAAAATATATCTGAAATCAACATGGGTCCCTTTTTCTAAAATTTTGGGATGGGTCTTTTGGATCTCTTATAGATCCCCACCTCCCCCGCCATGAATATCCACATCTAATAATGATTTGCTTACTAAACCCCAACAAAAAGGTCCTTGGTCGCGATTCTAGTTCCCATGTTTTTTTGTTCAGTTCATGGAGGTTAATTAGCCCCCCCTCACGGCACCATTTCATCTCTTCGTAATTCTATATTTACTTTCCCTAATTAGTTTAACGACGTCACCAGTTATTGTGGCGAGGCCCGCGAAAGGAATAAAAAAATTCACTATGATCCTTCCTCGTTATGAAGGGAGGTGCAAAAGGAGTGGTAACCCTGTATTTTGCTAGGATTCAGTAAACAAGGGAGCCTCCTTTGCTCAAGGGAGGGTCGCCCTTTCCGCGTAGGAAAGGGTGGACATAGAAAACCCATTCGACAGGTCACGGTAGACAAGAATGATCGGTTGTGTGTATGCATGTGAAGTCCAGAGACACAATTGTATTGTGATTGGCTGTGTGATGACGTCTGTAGATGGAGCTGTTTGCCTCTATGCATCAGACTCGGTGGATCTTCTATGGGCGGCAAGCTCCCTACGAGCCAGGGCTTCTTACAATCTTCTTTGCTATTTATCCTTCTCTTCTTTATCAGTTTGTGCCCCACCCCTCTTACAATCTTCTATGCTATTTATCCTTCTCTTCTTTATCAGTTTGTGCCCCACCCCTCTTACAATCTTCTATGCTATTTATCCTTATCTTCTTTATCAGTTTGTGCCCCACCCCTCTTTCCCAAATTATAAAAATTTGCCTCGTTAGTGATTTTACCGATTTTTTTTATATATCAAATACTAAAAATACATAAAATTAAAGTTCAAATTGAGTTTAACGCCAACAATTTAAATCATTATTCTTGTTATTTACCTAAACCGAAGAGTAGCGAAAACCAACGAAGGCATCTGTGCCAGAAAATTTGGGAGAAAGGAAAGCAAAGAAAGTGGGTAGATTGGTGGTTGGGAAAATATTTGGAATGTATATAGCTCAAATAGAATAAAAGGAAAGTATCTTGCAGTGTTGTGGCTGGGAAGGCAAAAAAAAAAAAGCAAGAAGGAAGCAAGTTCCTGCGTGGGTGGGAGGCCCCTCCCCCCTATCCAGGAACATGCGATAAAAATAAAGAGTAAAATAAAATGGAGTAGACCAGTCTTTTCTAAAATGTCAGATAGTCCGCGAGACTAAGTATACGAACCCATCCCGAGTACAAGGGACAAAGGCTAGCGACCCCGCTCGCCCTAGTATCGGGACAGGTAACGTGCGCGAAGATCACCAGGACCGGGCCATTCAACAAGAATGTGTCGATCAGTCCAAGAAACAACACATTTGTCACAATATGGTGCAAGTGAGTGTTCCATCAAATAGCGCTAAATCCCGCTAGTGTTCTCAATTCGAAAAAGGCAGAAAGCAACTTAAAGCAGTCGCAACATTAGGGGATAGGTCTAGGGAACAGTCAGGGCACAATGGCACGAAGCTTTATGTTTCCCTCGGCGTCTCCCATATTCTTTGCTAATCATCCCGGGTGGCGGCTCTGATTCCCGCTATGTAATCGGTATGAGAAAGAGCCAAACGCTGTTCTCGTCACCCAGTCCTCTCTGACTCCTGGCACCTTCATCGGCGTACTATTTCTCTGCAATTCCCATATACCCAGGAATCCAGTCGAATATAATCTAGACATCAATCCTACTCGCGGCAACTGTGGCGTCACGGATACTGCGAACAAGGGGGGCTGTAGAGATTCAAATGGCCAGAAAGCACTCAAGGCGAGTTGTTAGATCGGTCTCCAAAGCAGGCACTACGCTTTATCTCCCCAACAGAGCAGTGCATTGGAGCTAGCTCAGCTGTGAAAACAGACCAGACGCAGTGCCTGGTAGAGCACTGGTCTTCAAACAGAGGTGATAAGGCCTGTAAACGACCTCACTCCTGGGATATGGAGCTATCTGTATGCACTGGCACTGGTCCAGCTTGACACAAACTATGCTCCAAAAAAGACGAACGCAATAATCCCGGCACTGTAGAATCTTTGAGAGCAGAGGTGTCGGGACAAATAGTCAGAGGAGGTGGTACCCTCTAGGGTGGCGTCACCGGCTTGAGAGGTACACTGAGATCACGAAGGAGTTTATTAGACTTGAAATCAAACAAAGAGCTTAGGGGATGATTGGCGCTTCCTGGCAGCATAGGCACAGTCGAGATCGGCCTCGAATACAATGAGAGCCGTAGACTGAGGAAGGCACCGGGCTTGTGCGCAGAGAAGCGTTAATATAATGTGAATAGCTAGTGGCATCTTCCCAGAATCGACAAGTAGTCTCTCAATTAGGGGCATGCGGAAGGCACGTCCCCCTCGGGGCCGGACGTGACGATCTTAACCTAGACGCTTGTTGAAACGGCAGCAGACCAGTCCGTCCCTGCAGCTCCTGCGGATAGAGATGAGGAGAGGAATCCTGACTCCTCTTTGTCTTTCTCTTACTTCTTTTCTTTTTAGGAGAGGAGGGTGGATAATTAACCACTTCTCTCTACCGCCGTAAGGAGCCAATATCTTGATGGACAGACTTAAGCTAGCTTCTTCTCCGAGATGGAGAAGGTCTTGACTGTCCAATGGGCACCAGCTTGGGGAGGAAGTTCCTCCCCTTCTTTTGATTCATCCTCTTCTTTTGAACCACTTGTAGGGAATCTTGCACAGCGACGGATTCAATTTTGGTGTTTGACACCGAGACCAGGTTCGCCCCCATGAATGATCCTGATATATGTGGCTGAGTCACATGGGGAATCATGTCATCTTCCCAACCATTACGGCAAAGCGACTTACATCGGGGAAGAAAGGGGGCAGGCACGCCGACCCACCTCAATGTCCAAATTCATGATTGCAGGAGATACGGCTCCGCGGCCCTGATTCCCGTTGCCCGCCTAAAGAGGTTAGCCTATTCGAGTCGCTCCCACCGGTGACGATCGATTTTGGGCTGTCTGTCTACTCTCTTGTCAGTCAGCTATGATAGAAAATGGGAAGAGTGACTGCCATTGGTTTGAATACCGAGTCGTCCATGGGCGACTCCATAGAAAGGGGTAAGGGGAACCCCCCGTACTCGTAGGTCTAGGAGAAGAGTAAGCCTCCTCTCTTGTAGAAGGGGTTTGGAGGGCCCTTAAGAAATCCGGGGGGGGGGGGGTGCACCTCCTTCTCAAAGATAGAGGTGTCCGAAAGCGGCTCCAGGGATGGAAAAGGAGAAGCCGATTCGACGCATGCGGATGGTGAGAGGGGAGCCCCTCCACTGGTCGAAGGGGTTTCTCGTGTAGCATCGTTCTCCCCGACACCTAGAGAGGGTGAAGACGCGCTTGGAAGAAGATCCCCAATCATAGTTCCACTATTTCCCTACATATTTGTAGAAAAAGCGCATGTAGGCATAGCGCTTCTGCTTGAGAAAGTTCTCACACTCAGCTGACCACCACTGGAGTGGTCGGCGTGCAAAACGGCCAGACCTTCTAGGAATGTCAGCTAGGCCCGCGGCGATGAGGTTGCCGGAGAAGAACACAACGGCCTCATCTACTGAACTAAACTCTTTGTCTGAGATAGAGACTTTAGTCATTTCCTAAAATGCAGACCACCCCGCCCGCGCCAAGCACCACCGGGGTAGGTTCGCGGGCGGCAACGGCCCAGAAAATAATAATTGAATGGGAAAGTGATCACTACCATTGACGTTATCGATCACCCCCTAATAAAAATCAGGCTGTGAATCCGGAGAGCACAAAGATAGATTGAGGCAAGAAAATGAAATGGTTCTCGGACAGTGATGAGTAATCTCATCCACATTTAGAAGACCTATTTCCAGCTTGTCGACCAGGTTAGCATAAACTTGACCCCGGGGATTAATAGAGTAGTCTCTCTCAAGGGGCTCTACCCTTTAGATCTCTGAGCAAGAGAAAGGGCCTCGGCAACCGTGCCACGACGCAGCAGATGTCTCCCACGACGAATTCGGCTGACTGTGGAATATACGCGGAATTAAGTTGCAGCTGCACAGCTACTGCCTCGAAGGAGGTATCTAAAGCTAAGAGAAGAACGGAGACATCATGCCGGGTGTAAATCGCACATTCTCCCGTCCAGCCCCCTTCCCGTAGTGGTGGGGTCGCAAAACCCTTATAACCTGGGAGGTTGGGCAAGTGGAACGAGAGGAGACGAGCCTCTGCAGCTCCTTCCACTTGCCCCGAAGTCCGCGGCAATTCCATTGAAGAAATATGCCCTTCAGGCCTAGCTCAAAGGAGACGCGGGGGCACTGCTCGAACAGAAGACCCTCACGGGAATAGCCGTACACTTCCATGAGGAAGAACTCCGGGAGCTGTTGGCCGGACAATGAGCTGAAGGTGTTGTCGTCTTTGTGGACTTATTGGTGGAGGTTGAGCTTGCCATGCGATTCTTTTTCTCCTTCGACCTCGAAATCTTAGGCGGTTGTGGCGGCTTCGGGTGCAGGAGGCCCTCTTTTCGAGGATCCACCGACTCCAAGTCTCTCAGCTCACAGGCGTGCCATTAAGTGTTTGAAGGGCACTAATCATGGCCGCCTCGGAGGGTTTCGACGAATTCGCCCAAAGGCTCCCATCGAGAAACGGTTCATCTTTGGCTCTCTATCAATTGCACTACCTAAAGCTTTCCTCTGATTAATCATGTTACCCTTAGCTAACATGCTGCCATCAGTGAAGCAAATAACAAGGAAGTGTTTGAAGCTAGCGGGCTTGAAAACGCCGGGTCTTCTCTGAATGAGGGGCCCTAATGTAATCGAGGATTCACTCTGTGTACTAACACTTTTGGTCTTAGTCAGGGGCTCCGCACACGGGGGGGGGGGGGTCAGAGGGGCTGGATGTGCCGATCTTGGCTTGGACACTTACCAAAGTGGCAGCAGACCCATCTGTCCCCGCAGTCGCCGCGGATAGATAGGAGCTCCGAGTCTTTTTAGTCTTTTTTCTATTTTTTTTAGGAAAGGAGGGCGGGAAATGAACACGCTTCTCTTCTGCGCCGGCAGGAACCCCCAGGCCGGATATCTTGGCCTCATCAAGGTCCTTCTCCGAGATATAGAATGTCCTGGTGGTCACAAGGGCACCAGCCGAAGGAGGAGATCCCTCCCCTCCTTGTACTGCCTTGGAGACCCGAGCCGTTTGAGAAGGAACTTGCATAGGGGCGGACTTCCCATGCAAGGCTTTGCCGTCTGAGGCAGGGTTGCCTTAAGGACCATGTCTATCTCGGGCGTGGGGCTCCATTTGGCCATTATCCCCACGACATCACAGGTCCCGTTGGCTGCGGTGTCACGAGTCGTGTATGGGGAGGCACAAACCTTGACCCCCGCTAAACTCAGTATACGAGCCAGCAGGTCTCTGGAGGGAAGCGGCCGATCGGTTCTCTTTTCCATTTCCCCCCTAAAGGGGTTTGCCCTACCAAGCCGCTTCAATGGGAAACGTTCGGCTATGGGTCGCCTGCTGGCTTTCTTGGCAGTTTCCTTGGAAAGTTTAGGGGGGACTGCCGCTGGAAAGAGGGAGGTTGCCGAAGGCACCTCCAGACAAGGGGGTGAGGGGGAGTCCCTTACACCCGTAGGTGAGGAGAGGAGTAAGCATCCTCTCCGGTTAAAGAGATTTGGAAGGTCCCTTGCGTGAGCACAAGGAGGAGGGGGGCCTTTATTTTTTGCTTTGGAGCTGCCCGAGGGCGGCTCCGACGGTGGACGATGGGAAATCGAGTGGAGATTTTTTATTTTGTCACCATTGGGCATGGTGACCCTAATTTTTTGACGCGATGAAGATGCTCATCACTCCTGGCAGTAGCCCACTCTGCAAGGGGTGCGTACGGGGCTGGCAGAGCCAGGTGCCGCCATTTAAGGCCACCCTTCCCGCCTGGTGACCTGGCATCCCTTCAGCATGTCGGCGCCACCTTGGGCATGGCGTAAAATTGATAAAGTGTGAAGTGAGAAGAAAAGGGGACGTGAGGAAGGTATGGGTGGAGATGAAGCAGGTTGTTAAAAACCCCCCATCCCAACCGGAGCTCAGGGGTTACGGAACATTGTCCCCTCCCACCTCAGCTCCGATCCGCGATAGTTGGCTGAGAAATTAGAGGCTGACCGGAGAAAGTTGTGGGAGAGGTTGTAGGGAAGTGAGGAAGTAGGGGGAAGAAACACAGGCTTTCTGAAGGAAGGAGAAGAGGCCAAGCTGGGGCCGGACGGGGCTCTGAGTGCCGTCAGCACGGCGGCCAGGATGGCAAAACGCCGCGCCCCTTACAGGACTGCAAATGAATAGTTGAAAATAAACTTCATTTTCACTAAATCGTTCTAAGGTATTTAGCAGACGTTCTAAAATAGTCTCCGAACTCGAATTCGGTGTACAGTAGGTAGCTTTATATATACAAGTATTAGTCTACATTTTGCCACGTTTCCCATTAGAAAAAACATTCAACGGTCATCATTTGGGACAATCTACACAACTATAAAGCTAGTAAAATAATAGTATTAGTAATATTATAAGGAAGTTTGGAGTTAGTGGATATAACACTAAGATGCAAATATGTAATTGTTTGACTGGAGAATCAGTCAAAATTAACGTCGTTGTCAAAACGAGGTTGTCAAGGTAACGTCGTTGTCAAAACGAGGTTGTCAAGGTAACGTCGTTGTCAAAACGAGGTTGTCAAGGTAACGTCGTTGTCAAAACAAGAGCTTAAGCATTTTAATAAAAATGTAAATAATACTAAGCCAAATAGAGAGTGCACCGTCGAACATACAAAGAACTCACCGACGATAAAAGGCGTAATTTATTTTTGGCAAAGACAACTCTATCCAATACTGATGTAAATGAAAATGAAATTACTTTTAATATTAAAAAAGTAAAAATTTCCAAAGCGCAGAGTTCCTAAAAAATCTACCCGATCAACCTTAAATAATTAGAAAGCGAAATGTTAAAACCTCTTGTGCAATTTTCAAAAGTCTATTAGAGAGGAAATAGTTCCTTATAGTCATAAAAGTCCAATGTAACACCAATTTTCAAAAAGGCATAAAAATTGAAACTGGAAATTTTCGCCCCATCTCTCTTACTTCGGTGGTTGGATAACTCTCGGAATCTATTGTTAGATATAGGATCGTGAAACATCTGGAGTTTACTAACTTAATAAATGACACACAGCTTTCGACGCGGACGCTCATACTAAACTAACTTGCTTGATTTTTTCACGAAATGATCACAACGATTGACCAAGAAAAAGCTGTTGATGTAGACGATGTCTATTACAAAAAGGCTTTTGCCACCGTTCCAAATAAGACTTAAAGCTACAATAGCTCGGAATAGGGGCTGCGTACTAATATGGATTAAAGACTGACTGAAAATCCGTAGACAGAGAGTTGTTACCAATGCAGATAGTTCATCAATGGCATCAGTCATTAGCGGCGTGTATTAGGGTTCTGTTCTCAGACCTTTGATTTTTTAAATATGAAGGAACTTGACATTAATTTATTGTGTATTTTTTTAAAAATTTGCTGATTACACGAAAATTGTTATTTGAACAAAATATTTTAGTGACTGCAAACTTGCAAGAAGACTTCCATAGAGTAGCAAAAGGTCCCGAAGGATGACGAGCAGTTCAACGTAGATAATCTCACAAGAGATTATAATTTGGGTGTTCAAATTTTAAACAAATTCAACATGGAAAATGATTTTTTTGTGACTTAATCTTGAGCAATTATAAATTTTCAAAGAATTCACTTTACCATCCCCAAAGTTACATGCTAGACATTTTGCTTGCAAGAATGTCTAGCATGTAACTTTTGGGATGGTAAAGTGAATTCTTTGAAAATTATGCAGTGCAATTCTAGTCTCCATACATGCAAAAGGACATTGTAATATTGGAACGCGTCCAGCGTCTAGCAAAGAGATTAATTCCTTCCTGAGAAATAGAACTTTCGAAGAAAGGTAGAGCCACTTTCACTGAAAAGATCAGAATTTGCGCGGCGAACCTATTCAAGTATTTAAGATACTAAACCTATTTAATAATACAATTATACATGGTTATTCAAAGAGAATGAACCAATTTCATGACGCATTGCTTCATTTTTTAACTACCGTCATGTAATGAGTCATTTTGAATGGTTGCCACAGGGGTGCTGTGGTCGCCTCGCGTCGTTCCTCCGAGCAACGTTCAGTTGTTTGTTCACCCTCGGAATGGCGATTCCTCAGCAAAAGGCGTTCTGTGTTCTCGAGTTCGCGAAAACAAATTCGGTTGTCACGGTGCAGCGTGCTTTTTGAAGGTGATTCATCATTAATCCGCCCTCTCCTAAGAACATTCGACGGGGGTTTCGACAGTTTCATGAGTGTGGGTGTCTGTGTAAAGGAAAAAGTCCAGGACGATCACGAGTTTCGGCGGAACAAGTGGCGAGAATCCGTCATGCGTTTGAGGGAAGCCCGCGGAAGTCCACAAATCGAACTAGCCGTGATCTTGCGATTCCTCAATCACTATTTGGAGTGTGGTAAGAAGACGTTTACATTTGAAACCATACAAACTACGCCTCGTTCAGGCACTTAGCAAAGACGACAAAAGGAAGCGGACGGAATTTTGCGATTCGATGCTGGAGATGATGGAAGACGAAACCTTCATTTCACGTTTAGTTTTTAGTGATGAACAGAGCACCCACATGAAACAGTTGAGCATGAATAAAATTCCACTAAGGTGAACGTCTTCTGTGCTGTGTCTTGGGACCAGTTTTACGGTCCATTTTTCTTTGAAGGAGACACCGTTACAGGAGAAACCTATCTCGATATGTTCCAAAACTGGCTCTTCACTTCACTGCAAGCAGATTCGCATGACTTCATTTTTCAACAAGATGGAGCACCGCCCCATTGACACCTCGAGCTTTTGTAAATGAAAAAGTGCTCGAGCAATGGATTGGTCGGTAGGGGGCCCAAGACCTTGCTCTTTGTGCTTGGCCTGCGAGATCCCTAGACCTCACCGTGCTCGATTTTTTCTTGTAGGGATATGTAAAAGATCGCGTTTATGTTCCACCGTTACCCACTAATCTCGATGAAGCTAAACATCGAATAACAACAGAGATCAACTAAATGGATCGTGATATGCTGATACGCATCTGGGAGGAATTCTCTCATCGCATTGATGTTGCCCGTGCTGCAGATGGTGGCCAGATTGAACACTTGTAGGCCAGGAAATAAAAGTTGATTGTGAGTAGAATACTTGTGACCTTGCTAGAGTTTTCTATTTCTTTTCCTTAATAAAATATTGCGTAATGAAATCTGTTCATTCGCTTTGAGTAACCCTGTATTATGACTCAATATTAAAACAAGATAACCGAGCAACAACAAAAACCAAGGTTTTAAACTATGTTAACATAAAATTTCTTTCTTATACGATAACACAGACTTAGAATGGTTTGCCTAAGAACGCCTTGAAAGCACTAGAGTAAATATGTTTAAGAATAGAATCGATAAATATTACTTCAAAATATGACGAATTGAGAAACTAATACTTTATCTATATCCTTCCTTCTTTTTTCTAATCCTATATCTCTGACTTCCATCCTTTCTCCTCTTTTTTGAGTTGGCCTTGAGTGGATTTTTTTTATCTTGCCTGGTTCCTAATTATGTACTATTTACGCTAAAAGGACCTCAATGGCCGCCAAGAATCTATTTTTGCCATGGAACACGTTAAGCTTGTTTGGTATTTTGGAAGAAATTATGGAGCAACGAAGTAAAATTAAAACCATTTTGAACTAATCGCTAAAACAAGTTTAGCGAAGAAGGTGGGTGAAATACTCCATACCAACTCTAAACCACGGTTGAAGGATCATATAATTTTGTTGCCAATAATGCAGAAACATTTGCTAAACTTTATAGAACAATGATGAGAGAAATTTGTCAATTTTTCAAGAAAACCTTCGACAATCAGCAAGCTTACTGAAATGACTCCACAAATACCACACTTTAACTTCATAGAAGATACGTAGCTGGAATTTTAAAAAAAACAAGTTATGCTGACTAAAAAGTCGCGTGTTCTCACTTATTCTGATTTATGACCTTACGACCTTAAAAACTTTCAATAGTTCTCGGACTAAAATTGGGAGGACCTTGACAATTATATTATTCGAAAGAGAATGTAAAACAACATGAGGATTTCAAATTTCGTTAGAATCGGCCAAATAGTTATGATGTTATTGACAAAAGAAAATAATTCCTGGGCGAACTATGGAAGGACTTTGGCAATTATATCATTCGAAAGAAAATGTAAAACAACATAAGACTTTCAAATTCCTTTAGAATCGGCCGAATAGTTACAATTTTATTATTACCAATACAAAAAAAAAGCAAACGGAGACCGACGGACCGACGGACCTACAGGGTGAGATATAGAGTCGCACGCGACTAATAAATAATGAAAAGTTATAATTTATGTTATAATTAAAAGATATTTACTGAAAAAAAATTCAACCTGATATTAAATGATTTTTATTACTCTAGTCCAAGCGATATAGAGATAAAGAGATTTGAAAAATCACCCACACTCCTAAGTTTATCATTTTAGCTTCTAAACTTTCAAAGTACTCGTCATTTCCACGATCTCTTTGAAAGGAATATGAAATTTCAGCATATAATACACTAACATTTTCGAAAAGAATGTCATCCTAGGTACTATTTCTTGCCTTACTTTCGCCACATTCTTCTAATGGTATTATCACTGTCCCTTCTTACTTTTTTTCTAATTAATTCTTAGCTCATATACATACATGAACAAACGTCGGTCTTTTCTTTGTTTTCCTGCTGCTTCCAAATGTCCCATTTCAGGCTCAGAAAATAATGGCTTCAGGAAAACTTGCGAGGTTAATTGATTTGTTAAAGGTAAAACAACCAATTGTATCTTCAGTTCATAAAGTTTTCCTTTATTCTGTGTCGTGAGCTCTAAAGGAATCGCTGACGATTAAAGTTTTTTAATAAACTTTTTGGATGTTTCTTCATACCAAAGTATATAGTATTCCTTATTCTTCCCTACACGTCGGGTGTAGTAAGTCACCGGATGGTGGTGTTAAAAATGTAGGCGACGCTGAGAAATAAAGGACATCTTAAGTGCAGATCGGTTGGAAAACCACTACCAATTTCTTTTTCTCTTCCAATAAGGATATTATAATGCAATATACATCATCGCCTGTCAAATTACCACTTTGGGTTAATTATCTCTATTTTGGGAGTTACTGACTAATTCTTTGGTAGAGGAGTATCTTCTGAAGTTCTGATCTATTACACTTACCAATCCTGGTGAATAGCAAAAAATCTGTAGCTATAAGACGCTCGATCTGTTCTTGCGGCTACAACGTTGTTCGCTCATAACTAACGGTCGTCACGAGTGCTCGTAAACTGCCAGGCGCGTGGTGAAACGTTTACTCATTGTAACTATATTATATGATATTATATAATAGGAAGAGTGCGCAACCCTCCTGAAACTACCTTCACCCCGCAAATAATAATAATAATAATAAAATCAGCAAGAAAAGATATTTTTGTGTCACAATCTAAAAATTTCAAACAATATGTATCTGTATTTATTTGCGACAAGACTTTTTTCCAGGCCAACGCCGGGGACCTATGCTAATGTACAATATAGATTCGAACGATTTAAGTAATGTTAAAAAAAGTTTAGCACCTCTTTTCTATTCAAATAAAATACATCTTTATGTTCGCTATTGGTTAAACCTCTTACTCTATACTCCAAATTAAATATTTTATAAAATGTAAATAGTATCCTAAATTTTCTATCAGTCAAACGTGGAAAAGTTTGATTTACAGTTTGGAGCAGAGGAAGAAATTCACGTCACTGGTAAAGGCTTCACAATTGTTTACCCAATTAATATTTAAATCATTTCGTCGATATAGTAAATTTGCATATTTATTTTAATGGTTATAGAAAACTTGAATTTAAATCGTTCCTGACTCGTTCCAGCAACATTGAGAACCAAATTAAAGCTTTACATACACATCTAAAGAATAATAAATCATATTTTGTCTGACATGTGTTAGCAATTAGAATTAGCAACCGTTTGTTATAGTTTTCTATTAAGTTGCATAAGTCCTTAACTAGAATTATGTAGAACTTTTGCTAATTGGTTAGGTTTCTTTGGTGGACTTTTTTTTTAGTCGCGTGCGAGTCTAGTTGCGGGCGACTCTACATCTCACTATGTCGGTGGGTGGTTAAGTCCTCGGTTTGCTTTTTTATTGTTTTTGTAATAACACTGTAATTATTCAGCCCATTCTAACAAAATTTGAAACCCTTATGTTACTTTACATTCTCTTTCGAATGATATAATTGTTAAAGTTCTCCAAAGATAAGCTCAGGAATTATTTTGTTTTGGCAATAACATCATAACTATTTGGCCGATTCTAACGGAATTAGAAACCATTATGTTGTTTTACATTTTCTTTTAAATGATATCATTGCCAAAGTTCCTATCCAAGGTAAGCCGATAATTATTTTGTTTTGGTAATAACATCGTAACTATCCGGCACATTCTAACGAAATTTTAAACCTAGCTAGAAAGTGATGCGGGGCTGTGTTCGAAGAGAAAACCCTCACGGGAATAGTCGTACGCTTCCTGGAAGCACAACTTTCAGGGCTGTCGGCTTAACAAGGCTTTGAATGAGCTGTCGCCTTCAAGGATTTACCGGGTTAAGTTGGGCTCACTATGAGTGTCTCACCACCCCCCTCGAAACCTAGGACTCTCTACCAATCAAACTAACTAATGCTCTCCTCTGTTGACCTTGGCAAACATGCTGCCATCATTGAAGCGAATAACGAGAAAGCTTTTGAAACCAGAGAGCTCGAAAACACCAGGTTGTCTTTCAATGAGGGGCTCCGACCTTATCGAGGCTCCGTTCAGCGCACTTGCGACTTTGGTCTTTGTCCGGGCCCCCTACCTGATCCTGGCCTGGTCGCTTGCCAAAACAGTAGCGAACCCGTCCGTCACAGGAGACCCCGCGGTGGGTGAGGAAGATTTACTTCTCTTTGCTTCCTGTGATTTTCTTTTGGGAAGTGGAGGGTGGGAAATGAACCCGCTTCTCTCCAACACGGGAAGGAGCACCGAGGCAGGATAGACCGGCTTCAGCAAGATCCTTCCCCGAAATGCAGAATTCCGTGTTGTCAAAGGGGCACCAGCCGAGGAAGGAGATCCCTCCTATCCTTGTGAGTCATAAGGGGCCTCGAGTCGCTTGACAAGAAGCTTGCACAAGAATGGACTAAGGTTCGATGTTTGGCACTGAGCCCAGGTTCGACTACCCCATGGAATATCCTGCTGTCTAAGGAAGGACCAACTCCTGGAAGATATCCTTCTTACGAGGTCTTCTATGTACCCCTCCCCCGTCAATGAATCACTGATCCCATTCGAGGTACGTTTTGTCGTGTCGTCTCTGGCCCGCGAGCCGACATCTCTTGGGGAAAAGAGGAGCGGTCAATTTTAAGCCGACTGTCCCCTCTAATAGTATAGGGGAAACTGACGCTGTTAGGGCGTATGTAGTCGCTCTAAGGCGCCTTCATAGAAGGATTAGAGGGGGAAGCCACCACACCCGTAGGCCTAGAAGAGGAGTAATTATCTACGGTAGAAGAGGGTTTGAAGGGCCCTGTTTTTAAAATTTTGAGAGCCCATTTGGCGACTACTTACAACGGCAAAAGCCTAATTTAAGCTAGATTAAAAAACAAATAATATATAAATAGCAAATAAGAAAGATAAAAAAGCAGAAAGTCTAAGACACAGGCTAAAAAAAACAACAAATAAAAGAAGAAAAGAAATCGATAAATCCAGCGTCGAGGGTAGGCCCGCCTCTCCCCGGCGCAGTAACATGAGACCTACAACAAACAGTCAAATGAAGTAGAGGAGGCCAGCCTCCTCCGAAAAGTCGTATAATCTACAAGGCAGTGTGCACGAATCTGTCCCGAGTACAAGAGACAAGCGGTAGCGACCCCGCTCGTCCAGGTACCGGGACAGGTAACGTGCACAAAGATCACTCAGACTAGGACATTCAACAAGAATGCAGCGAACATCCTGGGAGACAACGCAATAGTTACAATAAGGCGCAGGCGAGCGCTCCATCAAATGGCGGCGGTGCGTCCCGCGAGTGTGTCCAATTCGGAGACGACAGAAAGCAGCCTGAAGCCGTCTCGGAATTGAAGGGTAGGTCCATGAGAACAGTCACTGCACAATGGCACGCTACTTTAGGTTTCTCTTGACCGTCTCCCACCTTCTTTGTCAAGCAGTCTGGAGAGCTGCCCGTATTACTGCCATGTAATCGATGGGAGGAAGAGCAAAACGCTGGTCAGGTCCCCCAGTTCTTGCGGACTCTTTGGTACCTTCATCGGCACGTTCATTCCCCGCTATTTCTACTTTTCCAGTAACCGATCAGAAGATGAGGGTGGGAGGGGGCACCTTGTCATACGTGATGCTGCCCAAGAGAGGCTCCAAAGATGGAAAAAGGTTAGCGAGGTAGCCACTTTGCCGTATATGGATGGTGAGAGGGAGAGTCCATCTCCCAGTCGAAGGGATGTCTCGTGTTATCCTCATCCTTCCCCACACCTAGGGAGGGTGAGGCTGCGGTTGAAGGCGGATCCCCATGCTCAGTCTCACTAGTCTTATCACCTGTCACAATAATATCAGAAAACAGAAAAAAGGGCTCATGGAAAGTAGATACTATGACCCCCCAGTGACTTGGGAAGTTAAGAAAAGTGTTTCCATAGGATCAGAAATTCCAGAATGTGATCATCTACAAATTATTTATCGGTCTCGGTCCAGCGTTGCTGGGCTTTGTCAATCCGGTCAGCCCTTTAAGCGAAATTGTCTTGTAACTTTAACCATAAAGAATGGGGCCAGCGTAGCCACCTTATATGTGTACTACATGAAGGTGAGCAGAGTCCACGCGCCAACACTCCCCGCACCTAATACTTGCGCTAGTAAGAGGGGCAAGTAAGTAGGAACCTCATGGTATATAATACCACTCGACTAAGGCTCATAAGCGGACGAAAGTGCGCCGGGCAGCCAGAAGAAACTTTGTGTAAAGAACAAGTTTGAAAGAGGGTAGGCGAGTATGTAATAGAGAGAAGTAGAGTCCACTAAAGAGTTCGTCTTACGGGAAAGGGTCGTGCTGGGGGACGGCGGTAGTAACCCTAGTTTGGGTGTGAACCCTTTGTACCGCCAGATCTACCAGGGAAGCACCCATGGGGGGAGTGCTTAGAACACACAGAAGGGTTCCGAATGGGCGCGGAAACGACCGTACTCGTAGGCCTGGCGAGCCCAAGAGCAGAAGGTACCCGTTTTAACATTGAGGCACAAGACGTCCCAGGCTGCGCTGGGCGCGACGGGACGACCAGGCCTCTTAGCCTCACGAAATAAGAGACGATCCGCAACCTGCACAACCATGATTTACTTGTCCAGGAGATACATATGTTGAATATTCATTTTATTTAAAATTCACTTTTGCACCCAAAATACAAATAGTTAGTTTTAGATGGCAGGTTCGTGGTAATCTAAATTTTTCCTTTCAAATGTTTAAGGCACAAGATTTTCCTCCAGTTTTTATAATTTCTTTGTTAATTGTCTCATACTTTTTCTTTTATTCTCCTTTTAATTCACCCTTCAGCCGTGATTACTGTTGTTATTAGAGTTATCTCTTGATATAGCACCATCCCAAATCTGATTATGATACTAATTGAGAGTTTTCATTATTTTCTGTGTTATTCTCTGCACTCATTAATGTCAAATACAACAATTTATCTATCGAGATACGAGAATACTTTGCAAATTAGTTTCAGCCCGAATCGAATAAATGAGGATATTTATTTTCAATCGCTTTTTCTTTATGAGGTGTAGGCCTCATTACGTGGCCTAATTGAATTTTAGAGAGAAGGGGAAGAAATTAAAATGCTAAAAAGCGCTGGAAGAAGAGGTACGAGGGGCGGTCAATAAGTTTTGCAATTCGGATATAAGGAAACGAGATATGAGTAAAAGTGTTTTATTATTTTTCAATATAACTACCCTCGACTTCAATGCACTTGCGCCACTTGTCCCTGAGGCTTCGAATTCCCGACAACCAGAAATCTCCCGACTGCTGTTCAATCCACTCCTGGACGGCGAGCTGGACATCTTCATCGTCCCAAAACATGCGTCCACGCAGTGCAGCCTTGAGCTGGCGGAATAAAAGGTAGTCGCTAGGGGCCAGATCTGGACTGTAGGGGGAATGGTTGAGCTCCTCGAATCCGCACTCGCGCAGGGCAGCTTGTGCAACTCTAGCCTTGTGGACTTTGACGACGTTGAAGTCGATCATGGGGCGTGAAGTTTTGTGAGGTTTCTAGTGACCCAACGGGCAGAGACCTTGGTTATGGCCAAATTGTCGTGGATGATGTTGATAACACTTCCTTGTGATATTCCAAGTTCTCGTTCGATTTCTTCGACCTTCACCCGTCGATTTTCGAGGATCATCCTCTCTACACGGGCCACATTGTCCTCGTTGGTCACGTCTGACGAGCGTCCTGGACGGGCGTCATTTTCAAGTGACTCACGACCATAGCGGAACTCCCTATTCCAGCGAGCACTGGTTGCATAGGGAGGGGCGGTGTCAGTGTACACTGCAACCATGCGTTCATGGATCTCTTTTGCATTCATGTCTTTCTTGGTCAAAAATTTGATCACTGCGCGGTGCTCAACCTTCTCCATTGTTAAAAAATTTGCGACTGACGATCTGCGATCAGCTACTGCTTCTTAAATAGACGAGGCAGGAGCGTGCGGCTGCAGGTCCTGACTTGTCATAACTTGTCCTAACACCCCCACAAACAGCCATCCCCCTTCCTCTGTTTTGCCCTACCGATTCTCAAAACTTATTGACCGCCCCTCGTATATTGGAACCTGAATCTTCCATTTTAGGCCCAACTGAAAATATTATTAAGATTAATTTCGATAAGATTTATTTTTTGGAGCTCTTCTTATCAGACGTTGGAAAGATTAGTTTATTTTGGGGAGGCTTTTGTTTACAAGTGAAGTAATAGGCCTAAAATAGTTTGCATTTGTATAATTGTGGAAAAAAATGAACGAGAAACACTTTTTATATGCTTTTTGCATGACAAATGCTGCTCAATATAAATTGAACTAAATTTTGTATCAAGTTATTTGTCAATTTAAAGTGTCATTCTATTTAAATGTTATTTTTTGCTTAATATAATCTATATTATAACATTAAAATATATTTATCCCTTACAAATAGATATCTCTCGGGGTTGCTCATCTTTTGGGCCTTATTTTTGTGTCTGTTCATATTTACAAGCATTGTTCCGTGACTGCGCCCTAAGCAAAGTTACCATGTGGTAACTAGATCCATTATGTTCAATGCTCTTCATATTTACTGATTATGATTATATAATAATTCAGTAATCATTAGAGTAATGATGGAATATCAGAAAAGGGCATTGAAGAACAAATAAAACTTTTAGCGGTCGAAGAAGGATAAAATTTGATTTCAATATAAATGTTTATAATTAAAAAAAAAAGGAAATTACCGTAACCATCAAGGTCATTACAGTTTATACGGAGAAAAGAGGTTGCAAAGGAGATAAATTGTCGGAGAATATAAAGAGCAGAAGAAAGTGGTTAAAGATAGGAAGCAACAACACCAATCACAGAAATTCCACTCTTAGGGCAGATCTGAATACAGAATAACGTGTTAGGTGAATTGGTTACCGAGGCGGTTACCGTTAATGTATCCGTAAGTTGGCGGATGAGAGGTGATAGGTAAAGGTCAAGACGATGACTAAAGAGGGATTTTAATGCTTCGTTTCAGTGTTGGAAGACGTCCCTGGTATTCATTTAAAACTCTCAAAACTAAAAAGCGAACATCAACGAGGGCATCAGCGCCATTTTTTTTTCAAGGGGCTATCTGGCGACTTCCCACTTGGGCATAAGTCGCCGCAAACAAACAGCCCAGTTCTAGGCTACTTTAAAATAATTTTTTTAACAGAAACAACAATAAAAAGGGGATAACAATCAGGGAACAAGCCCCAGCGTCGGGGGGAGGTCCCCCTCCCCCCGGCGCAGGAGCCTGCGACCTACAAAAAAACATAACAAAACAAACAACAATAACAAAAAAACAAGTTAAATACAAGGGAGAAGGCCGGCCTCCCCCCAAAAGTCAACAAGTCAACCAGTCATGGTGCACGCACTCGTCCCGAGTACAAGGGACAGGCGGTAGCGAACCCGCCCATCCCGGTACCGGGACAGGTATCGTGCGCTAAGATCACCCAGACTGGGACATTCGACAAGAATGTGCCGAACAGTCTGGGGGACGACGCAGTCGTCGCAATAGGGCACAGGCAGAAAGTTTGTAAGGAGAGATCTATAAAATGATGTAAATGGAAGGGAGGAAAATGATGGAAAGGATATGCAACGGAAACTATTCGAACACGCTGACTTTATTAGGCAAACTATAAAATGGGGATAGGATCCCTAGGACACCTACTTATACCGTATTGTGATCAAAGAGCTACAAGGAGCTACCAGGAAAATAAGTACCATAGAAGACCTTACGATCCATACAAGGAAGGTACTTTAGGCGCAATGCTCGAAGGTGTCCCTTGGCTTCCTCGAAGATCACTCGCGAGGAAGAGGTATTGAATAGTAATGTCAGTCTAGCCGAGGGGGTCACCAACCTTTTTCACAGTGGGCCACATAACTGATAGAATGAGGATGGTGGGCCACATAACTAATAGAATGAGGATCGTGGGCCGCATAACCATTTTTGTTCAATACAATATAGTGGATACACAAAAAATAAAGACAATAACATATTTATTTACCAATACACAAAAAATAAAGACAACTAACATATTTATTTACCAATAAACCAAAAATAAAGACAACCAACATATTTATTTACCAATACACAAAAAATAAAGATAACCAACATATGTATTTACCAATACACAAAAAATAAAGACAACAAACATATTCATTTACCAATACACAAAAAATAAAGACAACCAACATATTTATTTAACAATACACAAAAAATAAAGACAACCAACATATTTATTTACTAATACACAAAAAATAAAGACAACCAACATATTTATTTACCAATACACAAAAAATAAAGACAACCAACATATTTATTTACCAAAGTACAAAAAATAAAGACAACCAACATATTTATTTAACAATACACAAAAAATAAAGACAACCAACATATTTATTTACCAATACACAAAAATAAAGACAACCGACATATTTATTTACCAATACACAAAAATAAAGACAACCGAAATATTTATTTACCAATACACAAAAAATAAAGACAACCAACATAATTTTTTACCAATACACAAAAAATAAAGACAAAAAACATATTTTTTAACCAATGCACAAAAATATAGACAACCAACATATTTATTTACCAATACACAAAAAATAAAGACACCCAACATATTTATTTACCAATGCACAAAAATAAAGAAAACTAACATATTTATTTACCAATACACAAAAAATAAAGACAACCAACATATTTATTTACCAATACACCAAAAATAAAGACACCCAACATATTTATTTACCAATGCACAAAAATAAAGACACCCAACATATTTATTTACCAATGCACAAAAATAAAAACAACCAACATATTTATTTACCAATACACAAAAAATAAAGACAACAAACATGTTTATTTACCAATACACCAAAAATAAAGACACCCAACATATTTATTTACCAATGCACAAAAATAAAGACACCCAACATATTTATTTACCAATGCACAAAAATAAAAACAACCAACATATTTATTTACCAATACACAAAAAATAAAGACAACAAACATATTTATTTACCAAAAAGTTACCAAAGAAATGGTTAGCAATAAGATAGTCATATCCGACCCAGTGCGCAGATATCCGAGTCTTACAAACTAAGAAGCAAAAAAGGTTGGTGAGATTTGTGAAACTTGCGTTTAGCTTTTAAGATATCATCAAAATTTGCTTCGTAATTGCTGCATTCAATCTCGAGAATTGCGTTCAAATGTTGATCAGTCCGCCTTGTTCGATCATCAGTCAGCCTCGTTCGATCATCAGTCAGCCCCGTTCGATCTGCTGACTTCATTTTAGAAAAAGTTGACTCACAGACATAAGTTCACCCAAACATTGATTCCAAATTAGAGGCAAATTTCTTCAACTTTGAAAACTCATCATCGCGAAATTTGATGCGGGCCGGATGAACTGACCTCGCGGGCCGTAGTTTGGAGACCCCTGGTCTACTCAAACGCACCTAAGTTACGTTGCATTACTTAAAATAAATGAATAAAGAGATGAAGATATTAGACCTTCCGCAACACTTGTCAATTAAAGAGGACGGGGCCGATTTTGTTTTCTAGAGTCCAATCAAGTTTGAAGATTAATGATACTATACTTTATTACTACTACCGCTACTTTACTTTATTACTACAACCGCTACTATACTTTATTACTACTACCGCTACTTTACTTTATTACTACAACCGCTACTATACTTTATTACTACTACCGCTACTATACTTTATTACTACTACCGCTACTATACTTTATTACTACTACCGCTACTATACTTTATTACTACAACCGCTACTATACTTTATTACTACTACCGCTACTATACTTTATTACTACTACCGCTACTATACTTTATTACTACTACCGCTACTATACTTTTTTGCTACTACTTCTACTATACTTTATTACTACTACCGCTACTACTACTATACTTTACTAGTACTACCGCTACTACTAATATATTACTACAACTGCTACTACTACAATACTTTATTACTACTACCGCTATACTACTATATTACTGCTACCGTTATACCACTATACTACCACTACCGCTATACTACTATACCACTACTACCGCCATACTAATATACTAGTACTACCGCTATACTACTATACTAGTACTACCGCTATACTACTATACTAGTAATACTGCTATACTACTACTACCACTGCTATATCAGTATACTATTACTACTGCTATACTACTACTACCACTATACTACTAGCCTACTACTAATATACTACTGCTTCTACTGTAATACTACTGCTGCTATACTACTATACTACTCCTACTACTATACTATTCCTACTACTATACAACTGCTACTACTATACTAATGCTACTACTGCTACTACTATACTCCTGCTACTACTATACTACTACTGCTGCTACTATTGCTACTGCTACTACTATACTTCTACTGCTGCTACTATTGCTACTGCTACTAAAAATAATGATAAATTAATAATAATAAATAATAATAATAAAAATAATAAAAGAATAAAAATAATTAAAATGATAAAAAATAATAATAATAAAATAATAATAATAAAATATTAATAATAATAATAATAAAAATAATAATTAAATAATGATAATAAAAAATAATAATAAAATAGTAATAAAAATAAAGTAATAAATAATCCATAACCCTCTATTTTAAGAACGAGAATTTTGAAGGTTTGAAGAAGAAAAACAAGAAGATAAAGAAGATGAAGATGAAGATGAAGAAGAATAAGAAGAAGAAGAAGAAGAAGAAGGAAAGGGTGTTCAGGGTGTTAAAATAAAGAGACTATAAAGGGGATTAAAAACGGCGGTTAAGATTAGCAAATAAGGCCGTAGGCTAAACCGGCAGGGGTGCCTGTGTAACCAAGCTGTTAAGGAAGAGACCAGCGGCTTGTATAATAATAATAATAATAAAAAAATACAAATAAACGAACCCCTGTGGCTGAAAATTGGAGTGGAGTGGCAGGAAGCGCCGCTTACCTCGAGCCCTCCTTCGGATGCAGCCGCCCGTCCAGCCTTGAACACGGAGACTGTGCGGAGCGGATTCGGCAATTTCTTTTTATTACGGCGCTCATCTGGCGACTACCGTCACGGGCATACGCGACGCAGCTAAATTAGCCGAATAGTTAAAAAATACACGAACCAAAAGAAAAACCCACCCAAAAGGAAAATAAAAAATATACAGCAAAACCCAAAGAGAAGAACTAAGAACAAAAGGAAAATCAGACTCCGGCGGCACCAAAAGAGTCAAATAGAAGAGGCCGCCGTCCCGAGTACAAGGAACAAACGGTAGCGACCCCGCTCGTCTCGCTACCAGGGCAGGTAACTTGGGCGAAGATGCCCCAGACTTTGAGATCTAACAAGAACGTACCGAACAGTTCAGAGGACTACGCACTCGTCGCAGTAAGGTGCGGGGGAGCGTTCAATCAAATGGCGGTGCGTCCCGGGGTGTGGCCAATTCGAGGAGAACATAAAGCACCCTGAAGCCGCCGCCGAATTGTGGTAGGTCTACGGCAGTGGTTTTCAACCGGGATGCCGCAAGAGCCACTAAAGGTGCCGCGGGAGCCAATAAAGGTGCCGCAAGAGCCACTAAAGGTGCCGCGGGAGCCAATAAAGGTGCCGCAAGAACCACTAAAGGTGCCGCAAGAGCCACTAAAGCTGCCGCGGGAGCCAATAAAGGTGCCGCAAGAACCACTAAAGGTGCCGCGGGAGCCAATAAAGGTGCCGCGGGAGCCAATAAAGGTGCCGCAAGAGCCACTAAAGCTGCCGCGGGAGCCAATAAAGGTGCCGCAAGAACCACTAAAGGTGCCGCGGGAGCCAATAAAGGTGCCGCAAGAACCACTAAAGGTGCCGCGGGAGCCAATAAAGGTGCCGCAAGAACCACTAAAGGTGCCGCAAGAGCCACTAAAGCTGCCGCGGGAGCCACTAAAGGTGCCTCAAGGGCCACTAAAGGTGCCGCGGGAGCCACTAAAGGTGCCGCAAGAGCCACTAAAGGTGCAGCAAGAGCCACTAAAGGTGCAGCAAGAGCCACTAAAGGTACCGCGGGAGCCAATAAAGGTGCCGCAAGAACCACTAAAGGTGCCGCGGGAGCCAATAAAGGTGCCGCGGGAGCCAATAAAGGTGCCGCAAGAGCCACTAAAGCTGCCGCGGGAGCCAATAAAGGTGCCGCAAGAACCACTAAAGCTGCCGCGGGAGCCAATAAAGGTGCCGCAAGAACCACTAAAGGTGCCGCGGGAGCCAATAAAGGTGCCGCAAGAACCACTAAAGGTGCCGCAAGAGCCACTAAAGCTGCCGCGGGAGCCACTAAAGGTGCCTCAAGGGCCACTAAAGGTGCCGCGGGAGCCACTAAAGGTGCCGCAAGAGCCACTAAAGGTGCAGCAAGAGCCACTAAAGGTGCAGCAAGAGCCACTAAAGGTACCGCAAGAGCCAATCGAGGTGCTGC
The DNA here is from genome assembly GCA_963969495.1 of Ceratothoa steindachneri. NCBI lineage: Eukaryota > Metazoa > Arthropoda > Malacostraca > Isopoda > Cymothoidae > Ceratothoa > Ceratothoa steindachneri. The sequence continues at coordinate 3,778,074 of OZ018331.1, read as the reverse complement.
GGGAGCCACTAAAGGTACCTCAATGGTCACTAAAGGTGCCGCAAGAGCCACTAAAGGTGCCGCAAGAGCCACTAAAGGTACCGCAAGAGCCAATCGAGGTGCTGCGGGAGCCACTAAAGGTACCTCAAGGGTCACTAAAGGTGCCGCAAGAGCCACTAAAGGTGCCGCAAGAGCCACTAAAGGTGCCGCAAGAGCCACTAAAGGTACCGCAAGAGCCAATCGAGGTGCCGCGGGAGCCACTAAAGGTGCCTCAAGGGCCACTAAAGGTGCCGCGGGAGCCACTAAAGGTGCCGCAAGAGCCACTAAAGGTGCAGCAAGAGCCACTAAAGGTACCGCAAGAGCCAATCGAGGTGCTGCGGGAGCCACTAAAGGTACCTCAAGGGTCACTAAAGGTGCCGCAAGAGCCACTAAAGGTGCCGCAAGAGCCACTAAAGGTGCCGCAACAGCCACTAAAAGTGCAGCAAGAGCCACTAGAGGTGCCGCAAGAGCCACTAAAAGTGCAGCAAGAGCCACTAAAGGTGCCGCGGGAGCGACCAAGAAATCATTTTTAAAATGCCTAAATTGCCAAAATTGCCATTTCAATGATTTCTAAAAATATCTAACGACTTTTGAAAGTATTTTGAAACTAGTTTTTCTGTTTTGTGCAACCGAAAAACAACGAAAAGAGAAAGATTGCAGAGAGGGAAAGAAGAAATGAAAGTTACCTTGTCAACTAAACACGGTACCACAACTCTACAATTCCTTACTTAGTGAGATTGTACAACTCAACGATATGACTCGAGACTATGTGATAGTAAATCACTGTAATACAATAATTGTGTAAACTTTATTTTGTCCAAAATAGTATTAATTATAATTATGTACAAATATTAATAATATATAAGTTGAATTTTGTTAACCAAGTCACTATGTCCAAAAATATAATAATATTTTTGTAACTTTCTTGGAAATAAACTATTTATTATTATTATTATTATTATTATTATTATTATTATTATTATTATATTGTATTATAGAATTATTTCAATCAAATTAGGTTAAATAGCAATCGTGGTTAATTTTGAAGTGCTTTCCACGTAATTAAGTATTTATACGTAAATTATTTTATATTGGGGTGCCAAGGCTACTTATAGATAGCAATTAGTCTCCATTCTTCTTTGCCAGGCAGCCTGTAGGGATGGCTTAATTCCTGCCATGTATATTCGGTGTGAAAATGAGCGAAACGATGGTCTTGTCACACAGTCCTCGCGGATTCTTTGACACTCTCATCGGTACGCTCATTCCCCGCTATCTCCAGATCTCCAGGAACCCAACAGAAGATAATCTCGACATATGACCGACTTGCGTCAGCCGTGGCGTCACGAATACCTCGAATCAGGTTGTGTGGAAATTCCAAGGCCCTGAGAGTACTCAGGGCGCTTTTGTCATTCGCTAAAGATCACAATCCGGTTTTCAAACAGGATACTACGCGTTATTTCCCGTACCGAGCCGTGTATAGCAACCGCTCTGCCGTGAACAAGACGCCTGGTAAAGCCCTGTACACTTCAAGCAGAGGGGATACGGCTTGGAAGCCAACCCCATCCTGGAGCGTTCGAAACAGAGCGAAAGCGGACGTGCGCCAGCATGCCCGTGTAACTCCTGGAACGACCTTCTCGGAGGTCGTCAAAAAGGGTGTGACCACGAAAACAGAGAAGCCGGGAAACGGAAGAGTGTAGGGAGTCCTACACTAGGGGACTCCCTCAAAGTTCTTCTGTTCAATGCGAGGTCAATCAGGAATAAGTTTCTTGAGCTCCGTGGCCTCGTAGTAACAGAGGAACCTGAGATGGTGGCCATAACGGAGTCGTGGATAAAAACCTCAAGCCGAGATTTTGAAGGTGAATTCACGATTCCCGGTTACCAGCTCTTCCTGAAAGATAGGCCAGACAGAGAGGGTGGTGGTGTGATGTTGTATGTCAAGGATACTCTCAACTCGACGGATTGCAACATCGTATCCGACCATGAACTACTAGGTGTTGACCTAGAGATAGGTCCTGCCAAATACAGGACCCTAGTGCTTTATAGACCTCCTGCCCAACTAGTTGAAAAGGACAGAGATCTGTACCAGCTGCTAGGAGAACTTGTCGAAGACAGAGTGTGTATCGTCATGGGTGATTTCAACACACAAGTTGACTGGGAAACCAGAGAACCCTGTGGCGAGAACGCACTACTCCTGGAGTTCACGAACAACGAGTTCCTCACTCAGTGGGTGAGAGAGCCAACGAGAGGAGACAATATCCTCGACTTGGTTTTCACCTCTGAGGATGACATCGTTGAGGACCTCTCTGTTGGCGAAGAGCTCGGTGGCAGTGACCACCGACTAATTAGATTTGTAGTCAAAGTCCCCAAGGCAGAGCCTGCAACTAGTAAATCAAGGAAACTGGATTTAAGAAGAGCAGACTTTGCAGGTCTACGCGCGGGACTGACTGACGCGAGGCTAGAGGAGTGCGATGCTGTTGAAGACTCTTGGAACAGTTTCAAAACCACATTCATGAGTCTTCAATCGCGTTTTATCCCTCTGAAATGCCCCCGTCGGTCTTCTGTTCAACCAAAGTGGTTTAATCAAGAAATCGGGCAACTGCTTAGGGAGAAGAGAAATGTGTACCGGCAATCGAAGATCTCAGGTGACTTTGACGAATACCGGAGGCTAGCCAGGAGAGTGAAGTCCAGCATAAGGGCGGCTAAGCGGTCTGAGGAACTCCGAGTGGCGAGACTCTGTAAAGAGAATCCCAAGGAGTTTTTTGGATATGTGAACAGCCGTAAACCAATCCGTCGAACGATTGGCCCTTTGAGGAACGAGGAGGGGACATTAAAGCATTCAGATGCAGAAAATGCCAACCTCCTCAACGACTACTTCTCTTCAGTGTTTACTGAAGAGTGTGGTCCCATTCCCCAGCCGACGGATTCCTACTCGGGGGAAAAGCTGGAGGCAATGGACTTCACCGAAGGAGAAATAAAGAAAAAGATCGCTGACCTAAAGACGAATAAGTCCCCTGGACCGGACGGGTTTCTACCTAAAGTGTTGAAGGAAGTGTGCGATGAAGTATCACGACATCTGTGCGCTATCTTTAACATGTCAATCCGGACCGCATGCGTTCCTAGAGACTGGCGTGAGGCGGAGGTGACTCCTATCTTCAAGAAAGGAGACCGTAACCAACCGTCGAACTACCGACCTATCAGTCTGACTTCGATAGTCGGTAAACTCATGGAAAGCATCATGGTGGACAAAGTGACTTCGTATTTAGAGTCAAACCTGCTACTGAGGAGTTCCCAGCACGGCTTCCGAAGGCAACGGTCATGCCTGACGAACCTTGTAGAATTCTTCCACTTCGTTTTCAGTGAGCACGATCGGGACAAGGCGGTGGATGTGGTCTACCTAGACTTTTAGAAAGCCTTTGATAAGGTACCACACCGCCGCCTTCTCCGGAAAGTGCGAGCGCTTGGCATAGACGGAAAGGTAGCCGGCTGGATCGAGAACTGGCTAAGTGGCAGACGGCAACGGGTGGTGGTAAATGGACAGTCTTCTGAGTGGGTGCCCTTTACTAGCGGGGTGCCTCAAGGTTCTGTCCTGGGACCACTACTATTCATCATCTACGTCAACGACATGGACGGTGACATGGTTGCGAAGATTTCCAAATTTGCCGACGATACCAAGCTTGGTATGAACGTTGCAAAGGATGGAAATACTGCCCGCCTGCAGGAAGATCTTGGGAAGATTGGGGAGTGGTCGGACACGTGGCAAATGCCTTTTAACTTGGGCAAATGCAAAGTGATGCATATCGGCCACAGAAACCCCCAATCTCAGTATATCCTTAAGGGCACTGCTATGGAATCCACCGACACTGAGAAGGACTTGGGTGTAACAATCACTAGTGACCTCAAGTTCTCGAAACAGTGCATTGAGGCGGAGAAAAAGGCCCAAAGGATGCTAGGCTATATTAAGCGCCAGTTTGGTTATCGGAACCAGGAGATTGTACTGTGCCTGTACAACTCACTTGTCCGACCGCACCTGGAGTATGCCGTACAATTTTGGAGTCCTTCATTGCGAGAGGACATCGCGAGATTGGAACGCGTACAAGCCAGGGCAACCAAGCTGATTCCCTCTATCCGACATAAAAGTTATGAGGATAGACTAAGGGAATTAGATCTGTTCTCGCTGGAAACCCGTAGACAGCGTGGTCAGCCCATCGAATTTTTCAAAATACTTCGAGGGTTCGACAATGTTGACTACCGGGATATTTTCACACTGAGTGAGAACAGAACGCGCAATCACGGCTTCAAACTTGAACTGAAGCGTTACAACCGCAATCTGTGTGGAAATTTTTTCACTTACAGTATCTACGGTATGTGGAACGCACTTCCAGTGGAAGTTGTCAACAGTGAATCAGTTGACCAGTTCAAGTCAAGACTAGACAAAGTCTTGAAAAGTGGCCGTTTAGGGACGCAAAACAATTGAGCAGCCATGTGCCCGCTTGATTGCTAGCCTAAAGGTACCCTCTTTTAATGGACCGTAAGGTCTCCTAGGGTACTTACTTTCCTTGTTACTCCTTGTTACACTAGTATGGATCCAGCGCGACAGAAAGTGTGTTCCAACAAGGTCAAACGCAATAATCCTGATGTTGTGTAAGCTTTGGGAGCAGAGGCGTAGCGACAAATAGTAAAAAGTAGTACAGCGTGAGGCAGAGAGAACGGACGTTTTGAAATGGCTATTACTCAGCCACGACAGGTACCATTCGGTCCACGATGTTCGTCTACGACAGTTTCATGAAGAATAACGAGTTTGTCACAGCAGTTCAGCGTGAGTTTCGTCGCCGATTCAACACTCCCCGAGATCAGTCTGTTCCAACTCGTAACACAATTTTACGGTGGGTTCATGCTCTTCGGACACGATGTACACTAATAGGGACACCGACTGTTCTTGTGGTAGGCTTCGACGCAGAAGGGAATTCGTTTGACCAAGGCTTGAGATTAGGTAGGCTGGGTTTAAAGGATCAATGCGAATTACCTTTATCAAGGAAATCACAAACGGAGTGATTTCGGGCTCATTATTTGGGCGTAGAACTCGGGTAGCCTTGGGCGTTCGGGCGTGTAGCGTGTTTAAGTGGACTTATTACTACATGACTTCTCTCTGATGGCCGACTGACTGACTCTATTCCTGACTCTCTTACTCGCTTCTCGCTCTCTGCCCCTAATACTTTCTTACTGCCTTGACTTTGTGAATTTAGTATTATATATTTGTGTCGAGAATTATTGGCGTGGCCTACTGATGTTGTTTGGGTGGAGCCTCTTTCACTCCCTGTTAATTCGTATCGAAGGAGATAGAGATTTTGTTTCTGGTCAAAATACCAAAGACGCGACTGAGTTTCGCAGTCCCTTGCTAGCAAACAATGATTGGTGCTAACTAAACAATAGTCGCTGCTATCGTATTTTCGGCTCTTGACTTGCATCCCAAGCTTTGTTTGAACAGCTGACTACTTTTTTATTTTTGTGTGTATGTGCATATGTTTGCTGCCGTTTTGAATTCATTCTTCTCGCCTCGAGCAAAGTACATACATATATTATTTACATTCATGATTTCTTAACTCATGTCTATTTCTACTATAAGTCTTTCTCTCTATTCTAGATGGGTTCATTATTACATGGCAATTTATTATTTTGGTAATTAATGCGTGCACCCTATTTCAGGATTTCATAGGTCCACTGGGCGCTCATTTGTGAGGTTCCTCGCTGGAGCTAACAATCTTGCAATTTGGGGGCCAGGAGCCTACTTTCCTATGCAGTTTGGGTGCTACAGAAGAAATTTTTAGGCAAATGAAAACATCATTTTGTTAATGAGTAATGAAGCTCATTTGCATCTCAATGGTATGGTAAATCAACAGAATTTTAGTTATTGTGCTTTTGAAAATCTGAGAGAACTGCACGAAAGACCACTGCACAGCTCAGAAGTGACGGTTTGGTGTGCTGTTGGAAAAGCTGGCGTCATTGGTCCTTACTTTTTTGAAAACCGTAATGGAAATGCTGTTACTGTGAGCTCCGAGGGTTACATCGAGATGATAAAAAACTTCTTTGTGCCTGAATTACGACGAAAACGTAGTCCTATCCGACGTGTGTGGCTTCAGCACGATGGAGCGATGGCCCACATCAATGGACGTTCTTCGCCCTCTCTTCGGTGAGCACCTCATTTCCAGGTTTGCTGACACTCCTTGGCCCCCTCGGTCCCCTGATTTGTCAATGTGTGATTATTTCTTATGGGGAAACCTCAAGGCACGTGTTTATGAGCATAAGCCTCAAACATTGGATGATTTGAAAGAAGCTATTCGCGTGGAAGTCGACCAAATGGATAGAGCAATGCTGAAAAGAGTGGAGGCCAACTTCTAAGAATGCCTTTATAAATGCATCAATGAAAGCAGACACCAGATAAGGGATGTTGTTTTCAACATTTGATTTTGTCAAATGCTTATTCAATACGAACACAGTAATGTAAAAATTTGGGGAAGTGGGAGCTAAAATTAATGATTTTTTGAATATTTCAAAAACGCCCGTCCTCTCTTCTAAATTCTCCATCACTTACGATCTGTCCAAAGGTTTTATACGACTTACTTTACTTCTAATTTCTAAAGGTTTGCATTTGACTACTATCATAATTGAGCAAATTTTGGAAAAATGTCCCACACTAAAACTAATATCAAATAGAGTGGTTTAGTGAAGTCTGAATAAAGACATTCGCAAATGGGCGAGAATCTGTCTTACCAAAATCTAATGTACAGAGATATACAAATTACCCATGCAGACAGTTGTCTGGACCTAATTCACGTTGCACATCGTCCATATTGATATTCTTGGCAATTCCCCACCCTCCTCCCCCACTGTTGAAGCCTAAAGATACCTCCTGACGATTATATGTTGCTTCTTTAAGTCGATGTAGGATTTCCCCTTCAAGTACAGGGTGGTCCGAAAGTCTTGTTACCCCCTACCGAAAAGTAATAATAACAATAGAGGAATAATACTAAACACATATACTGGTTTTAGAGTATTCCCTTTCATTGCAGTGAATTCATGTCGCACATAGTCCATGCTATTTCCAGAATAGAATACAAACGATCATGTGCCAAGACTTGCAATCAGCCTCTCTCCCAAATTGTAGGGGCTCGTATCAGACACTTGAGAAAGACGAGACTTTCGGTCATCTGAAATATAAAATTAAAACATTATTTACAGGGGGTAACAAGACTTTCGGACCACCCTGTAGTTTGCTAGAGACGCCGTATTTGAAGTTTTGGAGCGCCTGTGCAGATAATTTCAGACAATGCTTGTAATTTCAAACGGGACTTTCTAAACACTTACTAAAGCTGACGGTCACTGAGAACATTTACATCTCTGAGCGAACCGCAGAGCCAATTTAATTTTAGAACCCTGACACCGCCTTTTGAATTGTTCCCTCCTTGAAAAAGGACCCCGAAATATGTGGTTGCAAAACTTGCCTCCCGTTCTTTCGGCGTTTCACAATTCGCTTAAAGCGTTCATTGCAAATCCCGGGAGACCTCTTTGTTCTTCGAGAATGCGGCCCACTCCAGCACGCATGTCTGTCAGTAACACATAGGTGCAAGCTAGTTTCAATCACTCCATACTGGGGGCCCTACAAGCTCCCTTAAAGAAGTAAACACACTTGCACACTTCAGGGAATTAAAAGTAAATCATCCGAAATCTTAAACCAAGAAATATTAGCACACAACTAAACAATTCCACAATTTACTCCTAAATTCTTTCTACACGATCGAGAAACGCCCTGAAGGGGATTTATGAGATTCAATGCAACCTGCTAGTTACCAAAAACAACACATTAATTCTTAAATGTAAATCATCACCTGTGTACTCACATTTCTCCCTACAGTTCTTTCATTGCTCTACATCTAATTATTGACCCCCCCCCTCCCCAACTTTTACACGCTACTAATGCGAGTTCAAAAATCTAACATTTAATTATTTTCCTTTTTTCTTTCTGCATCGGATGCTTTAAAGGGGTTTGATTTTTATTTGTAATAATCAAAAATAAAATCTAGTGAACTATAATAAATCAATGATGCATTCTAACTATTGTTAAATAGGAAAAATTATTACTAAATTGCCATTATATTTCATGTTATACGATTTGATTGGAAATATTAAAAGAGATAAGATTCACAATGATGAATCCCAAACTGAAAATTTTACTTTCAGGCCTACTTTTCTTATTTAAATTTTCTCACTCCAACTAAACATAACAAAACTCCTATGCTTTAATTGATGTCTTGATTTACCAAGAAAAAAGACTGTTCTTATGGAGGTTGTGTTTTTAAGCGGTTTTCAATTTTTGTTGTGGCATTTCTAAAGAAACCCATCCGAATTTTTTTATTTGGAACAGTTATTTTTTTTTTAATCACAACCGGCAGTGGATCCTAGCGAGCATGTAAAGATCGAAACGTTTTATTACCTAATTTTACCATGTCATGAATGGCCAACCCAAAATAACTCATGTCGAGAATAGTGGTCCTAAAGATATTGGGTACGGAATTTTTGGTATCATCCGCAATTTCTTAGGATTAATGAATTTCACCATTAAACATTTTTTTTTTCCACTTTACTTCTCGCTATACCGGTAAAATGCTGAAGCTAAATCGGCAGAAGTGTTTTTAGTTATTTGGGCTGAAAAGGACATTATTTAATTCAACAAGGAGTACGCTTTCAGTCGGGGTGGAAGGAGGAGACAGACATTGAGAATAAAAGATGCAAATAAATACAGAACATAAAAAGTTAAAGGAGGCGTAAGAGAAGTGCAATTGCAATTTTCTTCCATTTCGCAGCAACTGTAAGAATGCATTCAAACGCATCCTGAATAAATTGGTACGAAGGTCTCTCTCTCTCTCTCTCTTTCTTTTTTATTTAAGCACAACAATGGCACGTATACTCAAGGTGGGATCCACCTCTGCGGAAAAGAAAAGAAAACCTATAGAGAACTACTACAAATAACCTGAAAGAACAGTTGTATAATAAATCTCCAGTACTAAAAGCACAAGTAGCACAGGGAAAACAGCCAAAGCTCCCTCAACAAAAGAAATCGGACAAGTCCATTAAAAGCTTTTTTTATTCAATGCGAGGTAAATTAGAAACAAGTTTTTAGAGTTTCGAGAACTGGTATCAATTAAGAATTACGACATTATTGGTATCACAGAATCGTGGATTCACTGTCACTCGAGGGATATTATTTCAGAATTTCAATTACAAGAATACAAATTATCCATAAAGATAGCACCGAGACAGAGGGTGGAGGCGTTCTTTTGTACGTCCGTGAAGATTTGCATCCTATAGATTGTAGCATTGACTCTGATTTTGAAATAATAGGAATTAAACTAAGCCAAAAGATGAATTTCCTGACTCAGTGGGTGAGAGGACCAAAAAGAGGCGAAACTATATTGGATTTAGTGTTAACATCAGACGATGAATTAATTTCAAATCTAAATGTAAGAGATAAAATTGGTAATAGTGATCATAATCTAATTGAATTGAAATTAATATATCTTATGTTAGAAAAAAGGTCAACATCACCAAACTAAATTTCAAAATAGCTAATTTTGCTGGCCTAAAGAAGAGCTTGAGTAATTATACCGTAAATAATGAAGGTATTAATGAAGCATGGTATGAATTTAAAAATAATCTCCTAAATAAACAAGCTCAATTTATAACATTAAATTTTAGTAACGTCAAAAATCCCAATGAACTTAAATGGTTATCTGCTGAAATTAAAAAAAAATCCTTAATTTCCAAGATAAAGCGTACAAAATGCTAAAATCGAAAAGGAGCATAGATAATAGAAATCATTATATAGAAATGAGAAGAAAAGGTAAAGCTGAAACGAAAAGAGCCAAACGAAATGGAAAACAAAATCCAAAGGATTTTTTTGCTTTAATAAATAGTAGAAAACCGATAAAAAAACAGCATTGGCCCTATAAAAGACAAATATGATATTTTACAATTTAACGATATTGATATAGCAAAGAGAGTATGATTAATAATCCCATACCAACCTTTATAAATGCTGGCAATAAATACAAATCTCCGGGACCAGATAAAATATCTCCAATAGTTCTAAAAGAAATCAATGATCAAGTAGCTGAACACCTAACGCAGATCATTAATTTATCGTTAGAAAGTGGAGTCGTTCCTTAAGATTAGAAGTTAGTAAATGTAACGCCAATATTTAAAAATGGATACAAATAACTAAGTTAGTAATTATCGCCCGATAAGTTTAACTTCAATAGTTGGAAAACTGCTAGAAACCTGTATTGCTGAGAAACTAATGGAACATTTAGAAAAAAATAAATTATTAAATGACTCCCAGCATAGCTTTAGGAGACACAGATCATGCATCACAAATGTATTATATTTTTTTCCACAATATTAATACCGAGGTAATAATAACAGATCAGCTGATATTTTGTATTTAGATTTTCAAAAAGCATTTGATAAAGTACCGGATAAGAAGTTGATGTCTAAAGTAAGAGCCTTGGGAATATAGAGAGAAATAGCAAAGGATTGAAAATTGGCTTATTGATCGTAAGCAGAGAGTAGTCATCAACGGAAAGCGTCAGAATGGATTCCTGTGAGCAGTGGTGTTCCTCAGGGTTCTCTCCTTGGACTTTTGCGTTTCATTATGTATGTTAATGATAAAGACGATGACTTGCTGTCAAAAATATCTAAATTTGCAGATGACTGCAAGTTAGGAAAAGGAATAATAACTGAACAAAATCTTATAGAATTTCAAATTTATATTGATAAAGTAGCACAATGGTCGGCAGAATGGTAGCTACCCTTAAATCTTAATAAATGTAAAGTAATGCATGTGGGGTATAAAAACCCAAGAGCAGAATATAAACTTTTTGATCAAATAATTACAGAAACTGATAATGAAAAAGATGTTGGAGTCTATATTTTAAATGATCTTAAGTTTTCTTGGCAGTGTATTGAAGTGGAAAAGAAAGCACTAAAGCTTCTCGGATATATCAACCGTCAATTTAATTATAAAAATAAAACAACAATTTTAAATATGTACAATGCATTGGTAAGACCACAATTAGAATATTGTGCCCAGGTCTGGTCAAAATACTTAAGAAAAGATATTCACAGATTGGAGAAGGTACAAACAAGGGCCACAAAATTGATACCTGAATTACGAAAACATAACTATGAGACAAGATTAGAAAGGCTAAACTAATTCAGTCTAGAAACAAGACGAGTGAGAGGACAACTAATAAAAGTGTTCAAAATCTTGAAAGGAATAGATAATGTAGGCTATACTACTTGGTTCGAACTTAGCACAAATAATACAAGAAATAATGGTATGCAAATAGCGCTGAAGCATTTTGGAACAAATTTATGTGGAAACTTTTTTTCGTACAAAATTGTAAGCATCTGGAACCAAACCTGAAGATGTGGTGTCCAGTAGTTCAGTCGACACTTTTAAAACTAGACTGGACAAAATAATAAGCAATGTTAGATAAAAAGTGACAAGACATTGTATGTTGAAAAAAAACATGTTCTATGCTTAAATTAGTAAAATATTATTATTATCTGTTTTGATATACTAACAATCTATCACACTGGGCTGCATCCCCCCCAAAATTCCTTGCAACAAAGAGGTTATTACCATTTCCCATTAGAGTTTTGCATGCTGAATCCAGAAATCCTACTCATTCAGGTATATCGTGCAGAGATGCGTCCGAGCCAGGTCTATAAAATTCCAGTAAATTTATATAGGTAAGTAAAGGCAAACAGAGGTTGACAGGCCATTTTATTTTATTGAGAAGAAACAAAATCATGATAAAAGTACGTTACACACATACAGGCATGTACATATCTGTTTACGAAAATCACCATTGTATTTGAATGTTGAGGTCAGCTATTCTCCCTCAAAGGCACGCGTTCGAGACTCTCTCTTTTGTGCCGGTGTATCAGCAGATGTTGCCCGGCTTCTTTGAAGCGACGAGCAGAAATCAGCCATCATCGTCACGCTCCAATTGCCTTGATAACGGTGCTCCATTTCGGATATATCTTGATGGAACCTCTTCACATGTTCCTCACTGAAGTCACCCAAGTTGGCAGGAAAATAGTCAAGATAGCTATGGAGGAAATCTATTTTTATGCTAATCCGTACGCCAGCCGTCTCAAATGCTTGAAGCATGTTCCCAACTCTTTCTTTGCAGTCATCGGCTTTTGTGTTCCCCAAGAAGCCTGTTACAACTGACTCAAAACTATTTCAAGCACTTCTTTCATGGGGTGTTAAGGCTTTAGTAAAGACAGTATCTGAAAGAAGCTCACGAATCTGTGGTCCAACAAATATGCCGGCTTTCATTTTAGCATCACTTACAGAAGGGAATTTGTAAGACAGGTACTTAAACCCTTCTCCATCTTTCGGAAGTGCTTTTACAAAGTTTTTCATCAATCCAAGCTTTATGTGAAGTGAAGGTAGAAGCACTCTCTCCGCTGGTATAAGTGGTAGAGCTTTAACGTTATGGCGGCCAGGTACAAATTCCGTCCGTTGTGGCCATTGCACTTGTCGGTAGTGTACGGAATCTGCATGGCTGTCCCACAAGCATAAAAAGCATTGATGTTTTGTGTAGCTTTCCTGCAGCCCTAACAAAATACTTAGGACCTTCAGGTCACCACAAAAAAGCCAGTTGTGATCCTGATATTGTATGTTTTTAAGAAGAAGTGACATGGTAGCGTAAGTTTCTTTCAGGGTGACGGAATGCGCAATGGGCAATGATGCTACTTTTTTGCCATTAAAAAGTAGCACGGCTTTCAGACTTCTTGTAGAGGAGTCATTAAAGAGCTTCCATTCTTCAGGATGGTACATATGTGTCCCACAATACCTGAAACATCATGACAATACACCATGTCATCTGTCTTTGTAAAGTACTATGCAAATTCCTGCTTTCGATGCCTATACTATGCAAAGTGTGTGCTGCTTCCCAAAAGATTTTTCTCTGCTAACCTTGAGCCTAGCAATGTGCAGATTCTTTTGAAAGCCCAAGATCTCGAACAAGGTCATCTAGCTCACTTTGTTCAAACAACTGAGGGCTTTTCCTACAGATCCCGGCAGGGTTAAACTCTTCATCCACATCTGCATCTTCACAGTCACTACTTGAAGAGTTACTAGAACTGCTACGGTGCACATTATCAGGACATATTGGTACTGAGACGTCATCACTGTGTGGTACAGGTCGCATAGCTGATGGAATGTTTGGATATTTAATGTGTTTCATGCTTTTAGCATTCCTTCCCAGCGGTTTCATCATACCAAAATAGCAGTCATCATGGTGATTTTTCGGTTTCCGCCAAACCATTGGTATACCAAATGGCATTGACTGACGTTTCCCTTTAATCCAATGGCTGAACCCAGAAATACAGTTCAGATAGGCAAAGTGAGGAGCCCATGGCTTTTCCTGATCTCCTAGTTCAATGGCAAAGTAGACACGATACAAACGATTTAATGAAGATGTTAAGGGTGTGGACTTACCGCATATGTAGCAGAACGAGTCAGGATGGTTCTTGCAAGTCTGTGGCATCCTTCAGTTAATCTGCAACAAAATAAATAAACATAAGACACAGTCAATGATAACACGCGGACATTACACAGTAATACTTTATATATAGCTGCCTATGCACCTAGCTCTATAACACATGATGTGCAACATAAAAACTAGAACCTCAAGAGCAAAATGAATAATTACCACAGCGTTCAGCACGCAAAATTGGTCTGGAAAATGATATTGTCATTTATGTTGCATTTTTGATGCAGTCCAGTGTTATTTATATGTTTATGTCAAGCATACCTAATTATACATTATTGGATGTGAATATTTCTCCAAATATCCTATGGAATTACATGCGGATGAAAAAAAAACCCTACACAAAATCGCATGTTCGAAATTTACATAAGTAAGATATACTATCATTATTATTAATATGTTTGAATGCATTAACAAGCTATTGTATATATTTTTATGTCACACTTTTAGTATAAGACTAGACTTAGTAGGAAAAATAAGTAGTGATAAATGAAAATCATTAACGGTGATAAAAAAGAAAAAAAAGAGCATGTTCTAAGTTTATATTAGTGATATATGATAGTATTTTTAAGTATATATTAATGTGTTCCTGCTTTCCTGTTAAAATTTCCTGGTTGTGTCTATTTTATAACATTACCAGGTATATATTTCATTTTTTCAAGCCCGGAAACGGGTGGGAGAGGTGAGTGGGAGAGACTTCATCTTTGCTATTCTATGGCTTATATGTATTGAATATATTTAGAATAAAAATAAGTACTTCCTTTGAAATGGACCGAATGGTCTCTCGAAGTACTTATTTTCCTTGCAACTCTTTGTAACTCTCTCTCTCTTCTTCAGCGTTCATGAGACTTGGACCTTATTTCATGATCGCTTTATTGCACAACAAGCTCAGTTTGTGCCAAATAAAGCGTGCAAGGAAGAACGACGGCAACCTAAATGGTTCACAAACGAGATAGGAAGAGCGATTAAAGAGAGGAAAGCTTCTTGTCGCTGTTATAAGGCAATCCGTAGCGGTTTTGCCTATAAAAATACATCCGCTTGCGCAGGCGGGTTAAAAGAATGGTAGAAGCAGTAAAACGCAGTGAAGGGCAGAGGGTGGCGGCATCTTGCAAGGCTAACCTCAAGTAATTCTTTAGTTACGTAAAGTAAAAATATGAAAACTTAACAATGATATAAATTGGAAAAACTTAAAAATCAGGAAGCAATCTCTGGCAGCGGGGGGAGGTCCCCCTCACCCCAGGCAGGAGAGTGCAACCTACAAACAAAACAATAACAAAAAAATGAACCTCAAATAAAGGGGAGAAGCCAGGCCTCCCCCCCAAAGTCAACAAGTCGAAAAGTCAATGTGCACGAATCTGTCCCGAGTACAAGGGACAGGCGGTAGCGACCCCGCCCATCCCGAAGATGGGCAAAGAACACCCAGACTGGGACATTCGACAAAAATGTGCCGAACAGTCTGGGGGACGACGCAGTCGTTGCAATAGGTCGCAGGCGAGCGCTCCATCAAATAGCGATGCGTCACACAAGTGTGTCCGATTCGGAGACGACAGAAAGCAACCTGAAGCCGCCGCGGCATTGGAAAATAGGTCCATGGAAACAGTCGCGGCGCAATGGCACGCAACTTTAAGTTTCTTCGACCGTCTCCCATCTTCTTTGCCAAGCAGTCCGAACAGCTGCCTGTATTCCTGCCATGTAGTCGGTGTGAGGAAGAGCGAAAACCTGGTCCATCGCAGAGTCCTCGCGGACTCTTTAACGCCCTCATCGGCGCGCTCATTCCCCTCAATTCCTGCATGTCCAGGAACCCAGCAAAAGATAATCTCGACATCCGCCCGGCTTGCCAAAACCGTGGCATCAAGGATATCGCGAACCAGGGGATGCGGAGATTCCAATGCCCCGAGAGCACCCAGGGCGCTTTGTAAGTCACTATAGATCACAATCCGGTCTCCGAACCGGCCACGTCACGTAATCTCCCGTACTGAATGGTGTATTGCCACCAGCTCGGCCGTGAAGACAGACGCAGCGCCTGGCAGAGCCCCGCTGACTTCAAACAGAGGGGATACGGCGTGGAAGCCGACCCCCTCTCGGGACTTGGAGCCATCCGTATCACTGGCACGGTTCCAGCGTGACACGATGTGTGCTCCAAAAAGGTCGAACGCAATACTCCCGGCACAGTATAAGCTTTAGGAGCAGAGGCGTGGCGACAAATAGCGAAATGTGGTACCCTCCAGGGTAGGGGCCTGGGCAGAACCAGGGGCGCCACCGGCCCGAGAGCTATATCTACCTCTCGAACGAGTTTCCTGACCCTAAACCCCTTTGGGTTTAGGGTATGACTGGCGTCTCTCGGCGGCATAGGCACCATCGAGATCAGCTGTGGATGCAGTGAGAGCTTTTGGCGAGTGAGGAAGGCGCCGGGCTCGCGCGTACAGGCGAGTGATGCACTGCACGCGGCGCAGAGTAAGTGGCATCTCCCCAGCATCGAACAACAGGCTCTCAATGGGGGAAGTGCGGAAGGCACCGGTCGCAAGGCGAAGGCCGATGTGGTGGATCGAATCCACCTTCCGCAATAAACGCTCGGCTGCGGATGCATAAAACTCGCATCCGTAGTCGAGCTTCGAGCGAACAAAGGATCGATAAAAAAGTAAGGCAGTAGCCCTATCAGCGCCCCAAGTGCTGAACGTCACGGAACGGAGAACGTCTATGGCGTGGGTACAAGAGACCCTAAGGCTGCGAATATGAGCCTCCCAGGTGAGTCGTCAGTCGAATACAAGACCAAGGAAACGGTGCGACTCAACCACATCCAGGCGCACCCCATGAAGAAACAAATCCGGGTCGGGATGAAGCCGTGGATGGTGGCAGAAGTGCACCACCTTAGTCTTAGCTAAAGAAAACCGAAACCTGTGCGCTTCGGCATAGCAAGAGACGCGGTTCAATGCCTGTTGGAGTTGACGCTCCAGAGTTGGCATCTGGGCCGTGCCAAAAGAGATCGAAAGGTCGTCCACGTAGAGCGTAGCGAGAACATCTTCCGGCAGCACTGAGGTGATGCCGTTGAGGCTCAGGGCAAAGAGTGTGACACTGAGGACACTTCCCTGCGGGACATCCTCTTCCTGCACCTTTGGGCAAGAGAGGTCTTTCCCTACCCGTATGCGGAATCGACGATCTCGCAAAAATTCAGATATAAACATTGGGAGGCGTCCCCTCGCCCCCATCGTGTGGAGAGTATCCATGATACCGTATCGCCATGCGGTATCATAGGCCTTCTCCAGTTCGAAAAAGACCGTGGCGTAGTGCTGTCTACGAAGGAAAGCATCGCAGACGGCATTTTCCAGTCGGAGCAGAGCTTCCGACGTGAAGTGGAACTTGCGGAAGCCGCACTGTGCGGAAGACAGATGGCCTCCGCTGTCCAGGGAAAAGGCTAATCTAACATTTACTAATTTCTCCATCAACTTGCACACGCAAGAGGTTAGAGAGATTGGGCGGAAACCGGTCGGAGTAGAGGGATCTCCCCCCAGTTTACGAAAGGCAAGCACAGTAGCGATTCGCCAGCGAGTCTGGGAGAAGACCTTTTACCCAGATCCTGTTGAACAAATCTAAGAGAAAGGCCATGCCTCGCTCACCCAGGTGTCGAAGCATGGCGTACGGGACATCGTCCGGACCATGGGCGGTGTCCGCGCACGAAGCGAGAGCGGAACGCAACTCGCTCCCAGTAAACATGTCGTTGAAGGGTTCTCCGCCTCTGGAGGTAAAGTCCAGCCGGTGGCTTTCCGTGACATCACGACGTGCATTGAATGCAGGCCGAGCAGTATCACGGCTAGAGAATGCGGAAAAAACGGTCGCTAAGGATTCCGCCGTGGACGCGGGTTCCTGCGAGAACTTGCCCCGAATCCTTTTAACTCGCTTCCACACCTCAGCTAAAGGGGTCTTTCCGTTATGTGAAGACACGTATGCCCGCCAAGAAGAGCGGCGGGCGTGCTTCGAAATATACCGGAACCTAGCCCTAGCCCGACGAAATTCAGCGACAGTGAAATCGTTCGGGTGGCGCTTATAGCGGATGTAGGCATAACGCTTCTTTTTGAGGGCCGTCTCACACTCTGCTGACCACCATGGGAGTGGTCGGCGTGCAAAACGGCCAGACGTCCTAGGAATAGTAGTCAGGCCCACGGCGATGAGGTTGCCGGAGACGAACTCAACGGCCTTATCTACCGACCTAAACTCCTCGACTGAGATAGAGATTTCAGCCATTTCCTGAAATGCAGGCCACCGCGCCTGCGCCAAGCACCACCGAGGTGGGCTCTCAGGCGGCAGTTGCCCTGAAAATGATATTTGAATGGGAAAGTGATCACTACCATGGAGGTCATCGACCACCCCCCAATTAAAATCAGGCTGTGCATCCGAAGAGCACAAAGATAGATCAAGGCAAGAAAATGAAGCGGTTCTCGGACAGTGATGCGTAAACTCATCCACGTTTAGGACACCCATCTTAAGCTTTTCGATCAGATCGGCAAGGACTTGTCCCCTGGGATTTATGGAGTAATCTCCCCAGAGAGGATGCCTGCCGTTCAGATCTCCAAGCAAGAGATAGGGCCTCGGCAACCGTGCCACAACGTGGCGGAAGTCTTCCGCGTCGAAGTCAGCCGACGGTGGAATGTAGGCAGAAATGATAGTATACCTCCTATCCAGGTTAAGCTGCACAGCCACTGCCTGGAAGGGGGTATCTAAAGAGAAAGGAAGAACGGAGACATCGTGCCGGGTGTAAACCGCGCATCCCATAGCCCGGCCATCCCGCGGTGGTGGGGTCGCACGACCCTTATACCCCGGGAGGGCGGGCAGGGGGCACTCGCCTAGCATGGTCTCCTGCAAAAAGATAGCTAACGGGGAACGGGACGAGACGAGCCTCCGCAGCTCCTCCCAGTTGGCCCGGAGTCCACGGCAATTCCATTAGAGGAATATGCCCTCCAGGCCTAGCTCGGAGGAGACGTGGGGGCCCTCCTCGAACTGAAGACCCTCAGGGGAATGGCCGTACGCTTCCCGTGGGCAGAAAACCAGGCGCTGTTGGCCGGACAAAGCGCTGAAGGCGCTGTCGCCTTCACAGACTTATTAGGGAAGGTTGGGTGTGACCATTCGGTCTTTTCCACCCTCCGCCTCGAAACCTTAGGCAGGCGTTGCGGCTTCGGAGGTGGGGGACCCTCTTTTCGAGGAACCACCGTCTCCGAGCCACTCGCCACACCTCGGGGCGTGGGCGAAGGAGCCGAAGCTCCTTTGTTGCTGTCCTTCTTTCAGGTGACAGCTTAGGGAACCGCGGAAGATGGCTTAGCGACCATCTTCAGGGGTGTTGCCTCTTGTGAGTCTAACGACTCGATGAAGGTGCGTGGCCGTTTCGCCTTACGGGAAACGGTCATGTTGGCGGAAGAGGGGGGAGCCCTGGTTTTAGCCGGGGCTGGGTATCAACCCTTTTTGCCGCCAGCTTTACCAGGGGAGCGCCCGGGTTGGGTAGGGCCCGTAGAAGGGCTCCGAATGGGCGCGGAAACAACCGTGCTCGTTGGCCTGGATGGGCCAGGAGCAGATTGTGCCTTTCTAACTATTGAGGCATATGACGTCCCAGGCAGAGCTGGGCGCGCCAGGACCAAGTCCTTAGCCTCGCGGATTGAGAGTCAATCCTGGGCCTGAACGGCCAGGATTTCTTTCTCAAGAAGATATGCACCACATTGCTTCGAAGAAGCAGGGTGCGGCTCTCCGCAATTGACACACTTGGTCACACATGATTTGGACTTATCGTGTGCGACCTTGGAGCAATTTACACAGACTTCGGGTGACTCCAAATTTGCACGTCTACATGAGCGATTCGTATGGCCGAAGCGGTGACAGTAATAGCACCGCCGTGGCAGTTGCACGCACCGACTCACGGAGCTTGTCACAGTCGAATGTGACGAAGAGTGTAGGGGTGGGTCTCGAGGCCCCTCCCTGTTTTCTCATCACACGTTCGACCTTGACGGCTCCATGGTGGGCCAGCTCTAGGGTGATGTCCTCAATGAAGTAGTCAACGAGTTCCCTCGCATAAACTACTCCTTTCACAAAGTTCATGGTAGAGTGCGGCGTCACACTCACCGGAGTGCCATGAAGTGTCCGAAGAGCACTTATTTTGGAAGCTTCAGCGGGATTCGCCGCCTTCGCCAGAAGGCTCCCGTCCGAGAAACGGGTCACCTTCGGCTCTCTTCTAATTCCACTAGATAATCCTTTCCTCTGATGGATCATGTTGCCCTTGGACAACATGCTGCCATAGGGGAGCGAATAACGACAAAGCGTTTGAAGCCAGCGGGCTTGAAAACGCCAGGTAACCTCTGAATGAGGGGCCCCGATGTCATCGAGGCTCCGCCCTGTGCACTTTTGTTCTTAGTCAGGGGCTCCGCAACCGGGGGGGCAGAGGGGGCGGATGTGCCGATCTTGGCTTGGTTGCTTACCAGAGTGGCAGCAGACCCATCCGTCCCCGCAGCCCCCGTGGATGGAGAGGAGCCCCAAGTCTTTTTTGTCTTTTTAGTCTTTTTCTTTTTCTTTTTTGGAGAGGAGGGCGTGGAAT